>LPNX010703676.1:21366-56490 GCA_001517045.1 Pseudotsuga menziesii | reverse complement strand
TGACAAGTAAATAATGCATTCAATAACATAAACAATGCTTCCAACTTGTTGATATTCTGGCAGGTTGGGGGCTTATAAATATTTAATATATATATATATTTTAAAAATTCACTGCCGTCGCTTAAGCGACAGATATATCTGTCATTTTTGCGACGCCTTACCATGCTATCTGTCGCAAATGCGACGGTTATTGGCGATACGTGGCGCTTAAAAATTAGTTCTAGCTGTCGCAAATGCGACGACTCTTCTTCATCTCCGTCGCTTAATCGACAGCTATCTCTGTCGTTTTTGCGACACTTCGTCATGCTATCTGTCGCAAATGCGACGGTTATTGGCGATACGTGGCGCTTAAAAATTAGTTCTAGCTATCACAAATGCGACGACTCTTCTTCATCTCCGTCGCTTAATCGATAGCTATCTCTGTCGTTTTTGCGACACTTCTTCATGCTATCTGTCGCAAATGCGACGGTTATTGGTGATACGTGGCGCTTAAAAATTAGTTCTAGCTATCGCAAATGCGATGACTCTTCTTCATGTCCGTCGCTTAATCGACAGCTATATCTGTCATTTTTGCGACGCTTACTCCCTAAAGCAATGGTTTAAGCGACGGTTATACCTGTCGCTTGTCCGACGGTTGACATTTAACCGACGGTTAGTTAAGTGTCGCTTAACCGACGGTTAGTTCAGTGTCGAATAACCGACGCCACGTGTCCGACACTTGAGAAAAAATCAAAGTGTCGTACATGCGACAGGAAAGTGTCGAAAATCCGACATGACGGCCGTCGGATTTTGGGTCGAAATGTAGTAGTGTGATTCCCATGTTTCTCTTTCAGTTATTTCTATGCTTATTCCAACTTGGTTACACTCTGTTCAGCAAGGCTATGTCAATGACTCCTCATTCTCTGAAATCATCCAACAGTTGGCCAGTAACCCTTCCATGGTACTGTATTCATCTTAGGATGGATTTTATCTGAGATACACGGGTCGTTTGGTGCTTCCCCGGAGCACAGACCTTAAACACGCTGTCTTTTATGAACTCCATGCTTCTCCATCGGTAGGGCACTCTAGGTTCATCAAAACATATGAGCTTGCATGACATAACTTCTTTTGGAAGTGGGTGCAATGAGAAATTCAATATATGGTTTCCAAATGTGCTCCTTGTCAACACCACAAGGGTGAAACTACACTCCTTTCTGGATTGCTCGAACCTTTTCCCACCCCTACAAGGATTTGGACATATATTTCGATGGATTTCATTCAAGGGTTCCCTAATTATGGAGGGAAGACCGTAATCTTGGTTGTGGTGGATTGACTCTCCAAATATAGTCATTTTTGTGCTCTCATCTATCCATATACCACCTCTTCAATCACACAAATTTTCATGGACCAGATATTCCTTCTTCATGGAATCCCTTCTTCCATTGTCTCAGACTGCAACACAACCTTCATAAGTCATTTTCACCTCACTAACACCAAACTGCATATGAGTTCAGTTTATCACCCACCAATATATGGTCCGACTACAGTCGTCAACAAATATTGGGAAACTTATCTTCATTGTTTCACCTCTGAAGAACAACATCAGTGGGAAAAGTGTCTCCCTCTCGTTGAATGGTGGTACAATAATTCCTACTATACTACATCTAAAATGACTCCATATGAAGAGTTTATGGTCACACACCTCTAGTACTCCTTTCATCCACCCCCAACAGTTCACCAGTTTAGGCAATTGGCATGGTTCTTCGAAACTGACATCAGATTGTTCACCTCCTGTAGGACAATCTTCACATGGCAAGAGTCCGCATGAAACAATAGGCCAATCAACATTGTTCTGAGCGCACTTTTCAAGTTGGTGATATGGTTTTTCTTTGTCTGTAGCCTTACAAGCAATTCTCCTTGAACGACAAAGGGAATCAAATGCTCGCTCCAAATATCTATGGCCCATATACAGTTCTTCAAAAAATTGGGTATGTTGCTTATAAATTGGCACTTCCTCCTTCTCACATTCAACAAGTGATTGGCACCAACATCACCGCACAAATTGTTTTACCGGGATGGGATAATGAAGAATCCATCATTTCAAAATCGGAGGCCATATTCAATAAGCGTACTTGTCAGCTTCTCTCTGGGTCCATCACAAAGGTTTTCAATTCAGTGGCATAGCATGCAACCAGAGGATGCTACATGGGAACCACTCCTTCAGATTCGACAACCTTTTCCACATCTTAAGCTTTGAGGACAAAGATTTTCTAAGAGGGAGGGGATGTTAAGAACTCGTTTCAACCTTCCTCTTTATTTTGTTAGTATATTTTATTGAACGCATATGATTTGTAAGTCATCCCGTTAGTATGTTGTATTGTCCCACATTCATGGGGATTAATAGTTGATGTTAAGTCATCCAGTTAGTATGTTGTAATATCCCACATTCATGGGGAGTAATAGTTGTTTAGATTAGACTTAGTATATAACTAAGTTTTGAGGCCAATGAAATCATCGAAGAGTTATTTTGTATTGAGCTTGCTCAAAGGAGGTTGCCCCATCAAAGTGGCCTGCGATCAATAAAATCTCTTTTGTGCTCCAATATTTCTATTATATCGTGCGTTCTCATTGTTTATTGTAGGAGGTTCTCCACATCCATATGCCTCAAGATCGCTCATATTTGACCCTCCATTACCCCTTTGGAGTGCTATATAAGGAACCCCTTGGATACATTAAAAAAAAGAGGAATCAAAGAGCAAGGAAATTATAGTCCATTGTTGCCGTAGCTTACTTATACTTGAGTCTGCATCCCTTTGTCCCTTTGGAGCACTTTGTGTTCTTCCCAAGCTTTCCTTTGCTTGTGAGCTTGCTATCGAGAGATGGAGGATTGAGGTGGTGGAGGCCCAGGTGGAGGACTCGATTTCTCTGGTTCGCAGATGTGTCGACAGAGGTTGTCACTTGTGTAATCTTTGATTTGATTAATAGAAATATATTTCCCTGTCCATTTAATGTGCAATTGAAAGAATATTGAATCCATGGATATGTTTAATTGTTTATACATTGATGAATATATATGCTAGAGTGGATCTAACACCATATCATAGAGCATGCTTGTCTTATTTACTGTTGTTGAGAGTGAATTGCTAAAGAAAGTGGGATTGGAAAAATCTCAATGGGGATCTACTTCAACCATCCAGAATAAGGTACAACCTATTATACCTTAGTGTTAGACATTTGGTTTCTCTTACATATGGGAAAGGATTGATTTCTACGGTTTATCTGTCTATTATGGTACACCCCAAGCCATAGGAAGTTTTTCTCTGTAATAGAATTGGAGACCATACTGGGGATGTTCCTAGTTGTTTCTCATTGGGGGTTTTTCTGTATTCAATGTACTTGAATTGATCTGATTTCTCTATTTCTATGTCGGGTTTGGGGGCATGTTTTCCCAGTAGTGTCCTGAAGGAGTAAATTTTGTGTCAGCTTGTCTTTTTACCTTATTTTCTCTCTTTTTCTTCTTGTACACGGGTTTAGCTTTCACAGTCGCATATAGACGTGGGTTTTCCTAGAATAGTCGCATATGTATGCAGGTTTATTGAGAACAATCACGTATGCCTTGAGTTTTTTCTTTATTGGGAGGATTAAGTGTTGTTGGGTGAGTTTGGATGGTTTCTGAGTCTTCTCGGATGCTTTTGGAGTTTGTATACACCCCTGTTTCTGATTAGAGACTTCTTTTAATTTTATTTTTGAAAATGTTCTTTTCATTCATTTTCTACTTTTTTGTTTTGAGATTGGTGCATTAAGTCTCTTTTACCTTGGTGCTTTTCTTGGCTGCTGTTTGTGAGTGGTTGCAAAGTTTGAGGGTTGTAGAGTCATCTTTTTTTCTTTCATATCTTATTTAATTCAAAAATACAAAAATATTTTGCTTTTTGCAGAGTTATGCATTGCTTGCATTTTGCATCATCATGGTACTTGCATTAGGTTTGCTTGGTGAATCTTAGTCATATTTTCATATAGGAATGATTGCATTTACATTTGAAGGAAAATTTTTACACTTCATGTAGTAGCATACCCTGTTTTTCATTCTACACAGTGCATTTTCATTGATTGTTAGGTGTGCATTTTGCTTCATGTTGTGTCATAACACCATAAGTTGCATGACCACTACCCTTTGAGTATAACAGCCAACTAAATTCAACGCTTAATAAAATGAATTACACTCTTTTATTTTCTAGGGTGCATCAACAAGATTAGGTTTTAGGGTATTGGAATAGTTCATTGTAAGTTAATTCTCCAAGACCACTAAACAAAACAATTAGGTGTCTGTCCAGGTGAGAGTCTGAAACCCTTGGTATAATTAGTGTTTCTGAGGATCCTCCTCTTATAGGGGAGTTAAGCACAAGGAAGTGTAATAAATTATGATTGGGATGACCCCTAATTTTGATTGATTAGCACAAGAGATATTTCCAGGATTGTATTTAGATCTAGGGGCCTTTGAGGTATTGGTTGGTGCACCCCTGGGGTACCAGTTGTGCTTTCAGGATTCGAGCTTTGTTACCCTGTCTATATGGTCAAAACCACCTACGAATATTTGCTTGAGCATTGATTATATTGAGGTGACCTTAGTTGCATTACCTAGGTTATCGAGGGGGCATTTGCAGAGTTTATTCTACAGGTGTCCTGGCTAGGTAGGGGTTGGACAACACAGTCGCTATATGCGTTGAAGCTAAGGGCCAATATAATTGGTTAGAAACCTCTGCTTGTTGTGTATGAGAGTTTCAATCCTCTCCTGGGCAAGACATACTTGCTTCATTTAGGAGCTCACATATCCTACCCTTGGTTTGCTTGTGATTTGGCTTTACATTTCTTAGGTGTATGCTCTGTGCACGCTAGTTTTCCTAGGGTTGCGTAATTAGATTGAGTTTTTTATTTTTATTGAGTCATTGTGGATTCAGGTGCGACACCTTTTCGTTCTCATTGTTTAGTATGAATTTCGCCTTCCACGTCTCCTCCTCCTTTGGGAGAGAGAACCAGACAGTGCGGGTGGACTACTTCTCACTTTGATTCACACACCATGGGAGATCATGAGGATAAGATTCCAGAGATGTCCTCCCCACCTCACGAGGTCAGGGAGGGTGATCCTACTAGCACATATGATCCACCACATGAACATCCTTCATGATCTGGTTATGATCCCTCATTCACAGGTCGCCGGTATTTGTTTCCGGGCGACGAGAATCACTATGAACCCACAAGCACTAGTAATGTTAGATATGGCCTGCTTTATATCCTTGAGTTCGATCTGGTATATCATGCCGAGTCAGAAGTTGAACCCGGCACTATGCCTGGGGGCACTCCCATTCCTTTCCATGTGGAGAGGTTTGGGGGCACTAGTGACATTGCACCTTCCATCCCTGTGGTGGAGGCATCTTCACATGCTCATCCTAGGACTAATGTTAGTAACCCTATTCGGATACTAGGACCAAGATGTGTGAACATTGGGAACACCAATTACATTCCTTGACATGTACCATCATCTTCAAATCCCATTCCTTCGAATTCTTTTGTAACGACCCATCCTCCCCCTAATTCACGTGGGCCTTCGGGTCGAAATACTGCTACTAGCCATGTTTGTCCTACGACTGCTAACACTGTAGTATTGCAAAGCTAAGTGCCTCATGTTGTGTCGATAGGTGTTGTACCTATTTCTATATCATCTCATGGTCCAGCTCATGGAGCTCCCCATATACCTAACTATGGACCATCTCATGGACCATCCCATGGAACACCTTATGAAGCTTCCCATGGACATTCGTATGGAATACAATATAGAAAAAACTATCAACCGTATGGGTACGGGTATCAACAACATGCTTACTCTTCTAATTATGGATTTGTAGTGCCTCATAATCAAGGTACTCTGTATCATAATGCTTCCATGCATCCCATCATGGGTCATATGGGAGGAGGTTATTATCCCACTGGCCAAGGCCATGGTGCATATAGCAATCAGCCTTATATGAATCAGCACTACCAGCGAGCGTGGCATCGACCGACTCAACCTAGGCTCCCTTTCCTTGCGACATTGAACTTACCTGATTTGTCAAGATTGATGAATGATCCTGTGGCTCATGATCCGGTAGTCCCTACCAAGATTCCTTCAGACATTCCCAAGTTCGAAGGTAAGGCTGGTGAAGATCCTAGTGAGCATGTCACCACTTTCCACCTTTGGTGCTCTTCCAATTCCTTACACAATGATTTTATCCGTTTGAGGCTATTTCAATGCACCCTCATGGGTCCTGTGGAGAAATGGTACATAGAGTTACCGGGGGGGTTATACTATGTTTGATGATATTACCATGACTTTTCTTAATCATCTCCAACTACCTGTACGTTATGACGTCATTATCGAACTCTTGTCGACCTTTCGGCAAGACAAAGCCACGCATATTTCAGATCATATTCAAGAGTGGCGTAGATGAAAATGGTTAATTAAATCCTTTATACCACCAGAGTTTCTTTTATAATGGTTCCTCAAGTCATTGTTACCTTACATTACGAAGGATGTTTCTACATCCGGAGTTCAAAATGAGGACCAAGCTATCTTTAGGGCTCAAGAGTTGGATTTGATCTATGCTCAATCTGGACTCTTGTATGAGATTATTTAGAATGCTCCAAGATCCAATTTTGACCCCAAGATCAAACCTGGACCACATGCCGATGGTATTGTTGGCTCCACAAGTACCAAACCTACTGACTTGGTTATGAAACAAGTGAGCCAGTTATTGATTAACCAGCCTGCATCAGGACAAGCTACGACTTCATCTAAAACCTACCTAATCAATGAGTGTACTCTCCATGCAAACGTCGAACCCAAAAGGAAACCAGTAGCCTGGAAGGAATAAGAAAACTGGAAAAAATAATTGTAAGTGTGGGAATAAAAATGAAAATTGTAATAACAATGAAAAGAACACAAATAATGCTGGGGGGGACAAGCATCCTAAACGTAAGGTGAAGTTTTCTTGTAAGTTGTGTAAGGATGATCACTTCACTCACTTGTGCCCTCATGTGGAGGACGCCTTGAAGTTCATAGCATAGAGCCCAGCTGTGTTTACTAATCCTTTGCTTAATAATCAAAATATGAAATCAAGGATCATTGACCCTGGTTGTGCATCTGGTGGAAATCAAAACCCGTCGTAGGTCACTTGTGGTCATGGTTGCATCAACATGGTGAGAGCTACCAAAGTTGTGACACGTGTGAAATATTATGGTTCGTCACAACCTGACCTTGGGAAAGAGCCTGCTCCACCCGAGAGCCCTTTGTGAATTGAAAAACCTACAGATAAACCTGAATTTCTGCCTCGCATTCCTATGGGAGTCTTGAAATGCTCAGGACACAATCTTAATGCTCAAGCTACCCAGAACTATTCAGTTGTCGAGGATTTGGGCCAAACTCCTTGTGCGATGTCCGCATTAGAAGTGCTTCAAACTTGTCCTCCACAGAGAAAGGACTTGTTGTTTTCTATTGGGGTTAGTCACGATAGCTCTTCTTCCATTATCAAATTTGAAGCCATAGGAGTATAGCCTCACTTTCCTTACTAACGTGTCTCTTTTGATTCATCTAGAGTGTCTCAACAACACCATCATGCGTACTGTCATTGATGAAGACACTGCCACTTCTGTGATGTCTTTAGGCTTGTTGGAAAGGCTTAGGTTCTCCGACATTGTCTTAGTATGCCAAAATATTGACGGCTTTCTATGGTAGTTCATTTTGGCTTCATGGTATACTTCCCTCTCTAGAGGTCCAATTGGGAGGGAAGACTATCACAATCAAGGTCAAGGTAGTTGATGCGCCACTTGACTACAATATTTTGATGGGAAGGAATTGGATGTACAATATCCAAGCCATAGATTCTTCCCTATTTTGAGTAGTTTGATTTCCGTTTAATGGGAAGATCGTTGCTATTGACCAAAATTCATTCCATAATCTGAGTGTTAATGCATCATCGGGAGCTTCCATACCAATTATCGATCATTCTCAACCGACAACTGAGAATGTGGGTGTGGGTATGTATCCTTCTCTTATGGGAACCTTTAGTTGTCCTACGCCCTTCCTTATGATTGGGTCTAGTCTTGATGGGGCCTCATCCTTGTCGAATTCGGCATTTTTTCACACTACTCATGTGGGAGATCCTTGGATTCTTCCTTCATCGAGTACTTCGAGTGTTCCTGTCGAGACAGACGTACCGTTGCCTGCAACAATGGTGGCGTATCAAGCGAATCTTGATTATGTTGTAGAGCCTAGTCCTTCCTCTTTGTGGATGGAGGAGGAGGACCCATATGTGCTTCCTGCATGTGAAGTAAAGTCATCTCACTCTAATGACTACCTTGATGATTTTTTTCCACCAGATGAAGCTATTCTTGAGGCCATGTCTGGAATTGAGCAACCTTGGGAAGAGTTGCACCATAGATCATATTTCCTTCCTAAGCTTGACCGTTTAGAGTGTGAGGACTTTAGAGATATTTTGAGTGAGAAAATTGGTATCCCCATGGTCCCATTAAGCTCTCCTAGTCAACTAGATGAAGGGAACATGGCTAACTTGTCACCAACAATTCCTATCAATATTTCTTGTGATCCTGGTAAGATTGAGAATGTCTACATTGGGGCGGGTTGTTCCCCCAATGAGATCAAAGAGTATATCGAGCTATTTAAGGAATTTCATGATATTTTCTCTTGGTCATATGAATAAATTCCAGGTGTAGACCCTCGTATTGTTGAACACGAAATCAAAACCTATCCAGATGCAAAACCAGTTTGACAGTGTTTGCGTGTAGCTAATCCTATAAAAGCACCCACCATTAAAGCTGAGATAGAGAAACTACTTAAATATGGTTTTACCTATCCCATTCCCTTGACTGAGTGGGTTTCAAATGTCATTCCAGTGGATAAGAAGTAGGGAGCGATCAAAATATGCACTGATTTCCGTGACTTAAATCGATCCTGTCCTAAAGAGAAATTCCCTACACCATTTATTGATCAAATTTTGGATGAGTGTGCAGGAAGTGAGGTATTTTATTTTATGGATGGATTCTATGGATATAATCAAATACAAATTAAGCCCGAGGATCAACACAAGACTGCATTTATTATCCTTGGGGTACTTTTGTATATCGAAAGATGCCCTTCGGCCTTAAAAATGATGGAACTACATTTCAGCGGGCCATGACCTTAATCATTCATGATCTTAAAAAAATTATCGAAGTATATTTGGATGATATCGCTGCTCACTCTCATTTGAGAGTGCGTCATCCTTATCATTTGAGATTAGTGTTCGAAAGGTGTTGTCATTATCAAGTTCATTTAAACCCTCATAAGTGTATCTTTTGCGTGACAATTGGTTGTTTACTAGGATTCATCGTGTATAAGGAGGGTATTAGAGTCGATCCCTTGAATGTTGAGGCAATACTTCAATTGTCTCCCCCATGTAACATTCGACACCTTCAATGTTTACAAGGCATGGTGAACTTCTTGCGAAGGTTCATGGTCAATTTTTCCAACTTGACTAAATGCTTCATGCGTCTGTTGAAGAAGGACACTCCTTTTTACTGGGATGAGTGAGCCCAGGAGTCTTTCAATGCTCTTAAGCAAGCCTTAACAATGGCCCTCGTGCTTAGTCCACCAGACTATAGCCATGATTTCTTGATTTATGTGGCCGCATATCAAGAGACGATTGGTATGGTATTGGCTCAAGAGGATTAGGAGCTCCATGATCATGTCATATATTATTTGAGCCGAAACCTTATTGATGTGGAACTTTGCTATTCCCATGTGGAGAAGCTAGCCTTAGCCACCGTTCATGTAGTTCAGCATTTGAGACATTACATTCTCCTTCACTAAACTTTGGTCATAGCTCACATCAATCCATTTCAATTCATCCTCACTAGAAGGATGATTGGGGGAAAATATAATAAATGGATTGTGATTTTTAAAGAGTTTGATCTTGAATTTGTTTCAGTGAAATCGTTAATATTTGCTGAGCTCATATCAAATTTCCAAAATTTGGAGGAAGAGGAGGTTTATGAGGATTCTTTTGTCGATGAGAATATATTGCTCATCTCAACTGTGGACCGTTGGTACGGAGATATCAATGTGTATTTGCAGACATTGAAGGTCCCCACTCACCTCTCAAGGGATGAGTGATGATGACTACGCCATGTAGTGAAGAACTACCTTATAGTGGATGATACTTTGTACTGCCATGGGGTGGATTCCATTTTACGTCGTTGTTTAAATCATGATGAGGTTGAGGTTGTGCTTAATGATTGCCACAGAGGGGTGTGTGGTGGTCATTTATCTGGGCTTTCTACAGCCCAAAAAATCTTGAGAGCGAGATATTTTTGGTTGTCTATCTTTAATGATTGCGTTAATGCGGTCAAGAAGTGCCACCCTTGCCAGGTGTTTGCACGTAATATGCACTCACATCCTACCCCGTTGCATCCTATTATCATCACTGGTCCCTTCACCAAGTGGGGGATTTATTTTATGGATTGCAACCCAGGTTCAGCTAGGGGGCACCATCATATTATTGTAGCTTTCAATTAATTCACGAAATGGGCAGATGGGGCCTACAGTTAAATGTAATAGTGAGATAGCCGTGCATTTTGTTGTCAACCAGATTATCACCTGGTTTGGAATTCTGAAAGAGCTTGTCACTAACCATGGTAGGCACTTTCAGAATAAAATGATGGAAGAGTTGGCTTCCAAGTTAGGGTAAAAGCAAGAGCACTCATCTTCTTATTACCCTTAAGCAAATGGACAGGTTGAAGTAGTGAACAAGTCACTTAAGTCTATTCTCCAATGAACCATCACACAAAGCAAGAATAATTGGCATATTATGTTGTATCATGCTTTGTTGGCCTATAGAACCACGGTTAAGAATACCACTGGTTTTTCTCCCTATCAGCTTGTGCATGGGATGGATTTTGTATTACCTATTAAATGCGAAACCCCTTCTCTGAAGCTAGCTGTGGAACTTTTACCAGACACTTCCGCATTGGAAGAACATTTGGTCCACTTAGAGTAGCTTGATGAGAAGCATCGAGATTCCTTAGTGGCTCTAGAGGTTAACACGCATCATGTTAAGGTCCAATACGATAAGTCTGTCTGTCCTAGGAGGTTTAGTGAAGGTGAATTGGTCCTTTTATGGGATCAAGCTAAGGAACCCTTGGGGGTAGGAAATTTTAATCCCATGTGGCATGGTCCTTACGTGGTTAAATGTGTCTTATAGAAAGAAGCCTATGAGCTGGTTGATTATGAAGGGACAGCCTTGGCGGAGCCTAGAAATGAGCTCTATCTCAAAAAATACTATGCATGATCTTCAGCCAGGGCTGATTTTTATATATTATTGTACAATTTTGCATTGCATAGTTAGGATTTCTTATGGTGATCGGGTTTGTTGATTAGCTTTCATTTGTTATGGCAGATGTCAATTGAATCTTCTATTTACATAGGATTCGCTGATGGTGCTAGCCGTCACACTCAAAACTTAGCTTCGGCTGCTTGGGTGATCTATACTCCTACGGGTCAAGTATTGTCTTTAGGAGGCATATGTTTATAGCCTTCATCAAACAATGTTGCTGAATATAGTGCCCTTATTGAGTTATTCCCTGATACCATTTCGCATGGTGTTCATTCTCTTGAGGTATGTCTTGATTCGTAGTTAGTGGTTTCGTAACTTAATGGCTTGTATCGTATTAGGGATCTGACATTATTACGAAGATTCTTACGGGTTAGATTGCTAGAACAAAAATTTGAGAGTATAACATACATTCATGTTTCGAGAATTTTTAATCAAGTTACTGACTCATATGCTAACTATGTGTTAGATTGGAATTTGTTTCACAGACCATAAGCATATAACAAACACATTTTACACACATGTAAATAAAATAAAATTGATCATCATAAACGTTTTTTCATTAAGTTAAAAAAGTGACGTCATAATACATAAGTGTCATATACAAAATTGGGGCTTCCGAGCCACCAAAATATAAATACATGGTCATACAAAAATGAGTACACTTAGGTCTCTAAGCCTAAGGAGGAGGAGGGTGCTGGTCATGATAACACACTATGGCTCTAGCTAGCTGGAGAAATAGTCGAACCCATGCTCATGGTACTCCAATCACCTGGCGTTGCATGGCCTCAGGCAAGTTCTCGACTTGTGCCATGGGTACTCTATGTGTTAATTGAACAAAGTTTGTGTGAATGCTTGGAGCATTCACTCCACATTTGAACCCATAATATCATCCCCTCTTTCTCTCCATTGATGATGAGGGAAACCATCTGACTATCGTCGTCCTACATCTTCATATACATGACAGATTGTCACTATGCGTCGTCACACCAAAAACACATCTTTTGATTTCATATATCAAAAAACACAAAAAAAATTTATAATTCAAAAATTAAAAGTGGGTTTGGGATTCTTTACCTATGTCTCCATAAGATGCTCTTGGAGGTAGGGGCATGTCTGGATCACTGTGGAAGTCAATCCCTGCATAGGGATAGTCATCTATGGTGATCAGCTATCTCCTCCACCATGGAAATAACTCTTCTGGGTAGGGGTTAGCCACCCTACCACCTCCCAGTCTACGCATGACATTAGCCTAGTGCCATTGAGCTGGATCCCGAACTCCATGTGGAGCAATGTCTATCCTAAGGCTTATCCCTGACACCCGCTCAAAGAAGAATGTGCTCAGTATGCTTCCCAACTCGAAGTTCCACACCTGACCCATCTTATAGTCACTGAGCTGTTGTTTCATGTTGCTCAACAGCGTAGTAATCTAGTCATATAATATAGGTGGCATACACTCTACCGTATAGAACATCATTGGCCGTGAGGCCTGGTGGAGTGAAGCCAAACCTGTAATCTTGCCTAAGGCCAAAAGTATGGCTTTTAGCCCCAGAATTTGAATCAAGTTTGTCAGGATTTGACTCCCAACCTTCTCCGTATCCAAAAAGCAGTACACAACTATGTATTCATCTATGTGGCAGTCCGCCTCCTGGCCCATGAGATAGGAGGTTCACCACCTCCCCTCATCAGGACAAACCTGTAATGAAATATATGTCCTAAACCTCAATACTGAGTGACATCCCATCTATCTAAAATGTTTCAGACTCTGGATCCCAATATTATACCAGCAGCTGGAGTAGTCTTGGTTTGGCCCTCAAGCCTCCAAGCCACCAAAACTTGTATAAGCCACATGCCTGTAATACTTGTTGAGCCATGAGATTAGCTTGAACAACTTCCTCAACATCACCATGTTCTCTCTCTCACCACTCTAGTACCATCCTACAAAAAACACAAGTTTTTAATTAGTATTTGCCCATTAAATCCTTGGTCACGGCCCTGTAAGCGACTGTTTGCAAAACAGTCGTGTAGGTATGTGGGTTTCGGTGCATTTTTTGCGTATGGAGAGCCCTATACATGGAAAAAATCTTGATTTCTGCATGGACCGAAACACTTAATTAATGACGGATCACAAAATTAAATTGACCATGGAAATTTAAAAAAATTGCATCAAAATGAAAGAGATGAGCATGAGAATCTACCTGGATCAAACGGGGAGGGATTCCGCTGGTCGATGCTCCTAGAATTCGCTTCTGAAGTTCTGAGCTCAAATGCACTATGTTGGGTAAAAAATTCAAATGGTATGAAAATTTTTAAATTTTTCACTATTTATAGAAAAATTTTGAAATTTTTACTCACTTTCTATATTTTTGGACCGTTTCTAACCGTTTGAACTAATTTGATGTTGTAGGAGCCCGTTTTGAGTGCGGTTTGAATGTGGCTTTGACCCGTTCATTCCTATTTCAGGTATTATGTCTAAACCGGAATTTAGGTTAGGTTGCATATCCATTTGCACTTTGCATAACCTTATGACCATTTCATCTTAACCTTAGGTACGAACCCATTCTATCTTGTCACAAAAATTTCTTCCTGCTTTTAGAAGTGACATGTTGTGAATGGTAGAGATTTCCCATACATGGGTACCCTAGTTAGATTCTATTTTGTATTTGGTGCCCATGTCGACATTTCTCCTTTAGTGTGTGGGAGTCCTTTGTATAGTACCGCCATGACTTTCAGTAAGAGCTTCATACTCCTCTTGAACTTTATCCTGGCCTTTTCCCCATGGACTCCCCTTCTATATGTCAAGTTGTATATTCATTATCATTCGTTTTTCTTTCCTTATTGAGCCTTACGATGGCTTCCCTGACTTTGATTATCAACCATATAGCCTAAGCTTGTCTCATGTCTAGCCAAGAAGAGCATTTTTATATATGTTTTGCAGCTTGATACCCCATTTTTTACCAGGAGGGGACATTCCCCCACGTGTTGTTATCCTGCACATGTTTCCTTGCATTGAACATAGGTATGTTCCGCTGCTTGGAGCTAGTTTGTTTGACCCCTGACACTCGTCTCCTCCCAAATTTGTAACTATAAATCACTTTTATTATTTTTCAAACTTTTCAAAATATATGAAAAAGTCCAAAAAAATAAAAAAACCAAAAAGACAGACAGGAAAAGATGTTATCTTTGGAAGCAGTTGAGTCGTGTCGCCTTCGAACAGAGCACTGTATATCACATCTGTTGGTTGGGTTAATAGTTTGAATTTAGGAGATGTACTCATTTCTATGAGTTTATCTCCACCGACTGGTTAAGCTTCTAGTGCCTATGGAGCCTCTGTTGATGCCTCTTATGTCGCAGAGATGTCCCAGTTTTTCATATAGAGTCTATGCTACCTACATTCAGTCACCATTCGACTTTATGCTCTTGTTCAAAGGAAGTTGAAGCCTGAGTTGACCATTCCTTAGTTGTCTTGACTTTGCATGTCGGCCATTCCCGGTACTATTATTGGTTCGTGCACATCTTGTTTGAGTCCTTCCACATTATACAACGTTTCTAAGTACCTTGTGTTGGTTGATGGGGGATGCCTTAATGCCCTCCTTCTAGTGGATTCCATCCCATCGAATTCATATCATTTATTCTGTGACAGGAGTCTAGAGTCATTTGAGTTCCTTGAGACTTACAATCATCAGTGGTAGGTTCTCTCACCATCAACAATTTTGGGAATACATCAATGTCTCCTGATTGATGGATTCTTTCAAGTGTTTGACCTCAACACATCTATTCACACTTGTTAGATTGCAATCTAGTACCTTGATTCCCATTTTCATTATCGCTGGGTGATCTCGCATCTATTAATGGTATACATCAATGACTGGTAATCAGACGATGGACTACTATGTTCGATCTTGACACCTCTATTCACATAGTAGGACATGTAATTGTAGTGGTTTTTGTATAAGACTTTCCATATTGGTGGAATTCCATATATGCTACCTCCTTGATTGTGCCAGTTTTCATGAGATTTCAGCTCTCGTGACTTGATTCCAGTGTATGTCAGCTATCTTCAACCATTATGTAGATCTTGATCCTTTGTATATATTCAGCTTCTGTGGAGATCTTGATCCTTTGTATATCTTCATCATGGATATTCTGATCTATTATATATTGTATGTGGTGATGACCACACATGTCACATTTTGTATGTCATGCTTATTCATGGCCATTGTACTCTTATGTATTTGGGACTGCTATATGTATTTGCAGTCATATGCAGAGATTGGTTATTGTACTATACTTATGGATGGTTAGTTGTTCCACCTGGTTCTTCATCACTCCACTTTTGGGATGGATTTATAATGTATTTCGGCCATCATGTTACCCCTCTGACCTCACACATTAGGGGGCATCTATTACAGCTGATTTTACCACACATGGTTGATCAAACATTTATGGCCTTTCCTGTCCCTCTGCAGACTCTTTGGACCCCATGGACCAATATTGTACCTTTGATGTTTCCAAGATCATCCCTAAAAACACCTGTTATTTGTTGTACGTGATTTTTAATCCCTTTCTCGTGTATATATGCGGATATTGACCTCAAACCCGGATACATCGGGATGTGTGCATAAATCCAAATATTTTTGGAGTTTTCATTGATGTGTGTCTGAACCACTTGACTCTTATCCTTCCATATTCCTTAAGATCGCTTGGATTTGACCCTCCATTACCCCTTTGGAGTGCTATATAAGGAACCCCTTGGATACATTAAAAAAAAGAGGAATTGAAGAGCAAGGGAATTATAGTTCATTATTGCCGTAGCTTGCTTATACTTGAGTCTGCATCCCTTTGTCCCTTTGGAGCACTTTGTGTTCTTCCCATGTTTTCCTTTGCTTGTGAGCTTGCTATAGAGAGATGGAGGATTGAGGTAGTGGAGGCCCAGGTGGAGGACTCAATTTCTCCGGTTCACAGACGTGCCAACAGAGGTTGTCACTTGTTGAATCTATGATTTGATCAATAGAAATATGTTTTCCTGTCGATTTAATGTGCAATTGAATGAATATTGAATCCATGGATATGTCTAATTGTTTATACATTGATGAATATATATATGCTAGAGTAGATATAACACCATATTATATAGCATGTTTGTCTTATTTATTGTTGTTGCAAGTGAATTGCTAAAGCAAGCAGGATTGGAAAAAGCTCAACGGGGATCTACTTCAAACGTACAAAATAAGGTACGACCTATGATCCCTTAGTGTTAGATATTTGGTTTCTCTTGCATATGGGAAAGGATTGATTTCTGTGGTTTATCTGTCTATTGTGGTACACCCCAAGCAATAGGAATTTTTTCTCCGTAACAATATCCATCCAAGAATTTTGTTTAACTTACTAACCCTTTCAATTCAACAAGACTAGCCAGACAGATGGGTCTTCCTGAGGACCAAAAAGCCTTGTTTTGTATTAATAACCCTCTCGGGATAAACAAGCCTATTTAGACATAATAATTCCCCTAGGATCAACAGGCCTCATTTGACTTACTAACCCTATCGGGAAAACAAGCCTAGCCACACTTACCCTGCTCTAGGATGAACTAATAATCTTCCTTCACTCCCTCTTTCAACAGAGGTCCTTTCGGACTATGCCAAGCTTGTCTCAAAAGTATTCAAACTTTACACAAGACAGAGGCTTAGTCAACACATCTACCACTTGTTCCTCTATAGGAACATACTTGAGCTTTAGAACTCCCTTCAGCACCTTATCCTGAATGCAATGATATCTAACTTCGATATGTTTCGACTTATCATGAAACACCGAGTTTTATGTCATCTTAATACAACTATGATTATAAAAAAGGTTATCAGTAACATCTATCTCTGCATCAAATAATACTGACAACATCTTGTGAAACCATATTGCTTTGCTACAAGCTAAGCATGCAACAATGTATTCAACTTCTATCGTGCTAAGTGCAATACTGGACTACTTTCTACTAAACCATGAGATCATGCCTAATCCCAAACTAAAACAACATACTGAAGTTCTCTTTCTATGTTCAGCACTCCCTTCCCAATATGAATCGGTAAATCCATGTAATCTGATCTCTCCATTTGATGCATACCTAAGGCCATAATCTAAAGTCCCCTTTAGATACCTCATCACATGTTTTTCTCCTACTAGGTGAATATGTTTGGGATTCACCATATATTGACTTAGAGTGTTTACAACAAAACGTATATCTAGTCTTGTATTGGTTTTAAGTGCATTAGAGAACCAATAATATATCTATATAAGGTGGCATCTATTGTTTTTGAAATGTCATCATTCAATAGCTTCAAACTTGTTGTCATCGGAGTAGTCATAGATTTGAAATCTATCATCCCAAATCTCTTTAGGATTTCTACTGCATATTTTCCTTGGTTTAGGAAAATATTGTCTGGATACTGCCATACTTCAAGACCTAGAAAGTAGTGCATTATTCCAAGGTCATTCATCTCAAATTCTACAGTGAGCTTCTTCTTACATTCCTTGATGGGATTATCTTCACTTTTCAAGATTAGATCATATACATATAGTAGCAATATCATAAGTCCACCACCCTTGGTAAAGTACAAACTCATCAGGAAACCATCAATTCTTCCATACCATGCTTTAGGTTCTTTCTTTAACCCATACAATGCCTTCTTGAGTTTATATACATGAGTTTCCTGATTATCTTCCTCAAAACCTTGCAGTTGTTCAATATATACTTCTTCTATCAAGCCATTTAAAAAGGTTTCCTTTACATCCATTGATGTAATTTCTATTTCATATTGGATGTCAAGGCAAGGATTGTTCTAATTAAGGTATACCTAGCTACTGGCACAAAGGTCTCCTCATAGTCGATTCCTTCCATCTGGGAGAATCCACGAGCTACAAATATTTCCTTGTACTTCTCTATACAACTATATGTTGAGTGCTTTGTCTTGTAGATCCATTTCGAGGATACCACTGACTTGTCCTTTGTTCTTGGTAATATTTCCCATACATCATTCTTTATAATGGATTGGTATTCCTCGACCATAGAATCAACCCATTCATTCCTCTTTGTTTCTTCTTCAAAACATGTTGGTTCTTTATCAACGAGATCACATATCAAAGCCACATAACTAGGGTATAATGGCTTTTGCTTCTTTCTTTGTTTGATGGTTCCTTATGGGACACCATGTCTTTTTTCTTCTTTAATTACTTCATGAACCCCGGCATGCCTTCTCTTACGTGAAATCATTTCACTAGGAAATTCTTCAAGTCTCTGAGGTTCTGTTATGTCATGACCCTCACACTACTACATATGGCTCAAAAGTCCCATGAAAGTTTTCCACGAATAAGTTAAAATCGATTTTTTCATGGAAAAACAGTTTAAAATTTTGGAAAAAAATGAAAATGTCCCCGACGATCATCGCTATAGAGACGCATAGTCCAAAATGTTGATATAGGGATGGAAGTTCGTTGCTATGGCAACACATAGTCCAAAACGTCGTTATAGCGATGTAATTTCGTCACTCTATCGACGAAAGTTTTGTGTAAATCATAATGTATGTCTTGTTTTTAAAATTATATATTAAACCATCTTGTATGTTTTGTTTTTTAATAATTAATATTGAATCATAAATTAATAACAATGACGTTGTAGCAATGTTGGAATCTAGGAGGTAATGTGAGAACATCTTTCTGCATAATGTATGTAGCTTTCCTAATGTGTCTTTGATCAAAACAATTCCAACACTAGAGGGATGGATCTTGTTTTTGCACCAATTAATGTCATCAATAATGTGCCGTGCTTTGTACCACTAGAAAGTGCCATGTTTTGTATCAATAATGTGCCATGATGATGATGATGATGATGACAATGATGATGATGATGATGACGACAATGATGATGATGATGATGACGATGATGAGGATGAAGATGACGCCACCGATGATGATGAGGAGGGGGAGGAGGAGGAGGAGGAGGAGGGGGAGGAGGAGGATGAGGATGGTGATGATGATGATGAGGATGATGATGAATATGGTGATGAGGAGTATGAGTATGATGATGAAGATGGTGATGTTGATGAAGAATAGGGTGATGATGCTAATGATGAGGATCATGATGAAGATGTTGATGATTATGAAGATGACGATGATGATGCGAATGATGATGATGATGAGGTGGATGAGGATGATGATGAAGATGATGATGATGAAGATGATGATGATGATGATGATGATGATGAGGAAGAGGGTGATGATGAGGATCATGATGAAGATGTTGATGATTATGAAGATGATGAATATGACGTTGATGACGAGGATGATGATGATGATGATGATGACGAGGATGATGATGATGATGATGATGGTGATGATGATGATGATGAGGATGGTGATGATTATGATGATTAGTGTGAAAGGTATACATCTCAAATATGAGTTCATAAATCCAATGCGAGGTAATAATGTCAAATCCCAATTCCGAATGTCCGTCTCTCTAGCAACATTATCGACTACATGCATACAACCATTGAGATTTATAATCCCTAATATAAACCTATGATACCCTTGAGATTTATAATCCCTAATATTAATCTATATGCATACAACCCCTTATATTTATAAACCCTTTAAAAAACTACACGTACAACCTCTAACACTAAATATGAATCCCTATAACATCAATAAAAAATTAACTTATTTCCTATTATAAGCCCACTAACAACTAAACAATATAACCTTAAATATTTAATCTCTGTAAAATTTAACTTAAAACTATGATTGCATCTAACTCCTAAGATATATAATTCAAAATATATCATGAAATATCTATAACCGTTAAACTTATTTTTAACGACTTTTTAACTCCTAAACCTTATAAAAATTAACCTATAACACCTCTATCCCATATAGCTCCAAATAACTAAGCCCTAAAACCCCTAATTGATAACACATATTCCATAAATCTTCATTCTAAAAGGATCATTCAGAATGAGTTTTATGATTCCATTCATTCATATGAAGAGCATAATACCACAAGGAGTAGAACTGGAGGTATTTCCAGAGCACTCACATCCTCTGGTAGACCAAGAGAACAATGCCACGAGGAGTAAACCTTGAGGCATTTCCAAATAACCCACATTCTCTTTTGGGAAGTTCTGTCTCTATAGGGGGTTGTCATGATATGAAATATTTGGCCACGAAGAGCACAGCGTGAGGAGAAAAGACCCTAAGGGATTTTGAGAGAATACTATGAGGAGCAGAGGAGAATGACAAAGATAAAAAAGGAGCACAATGTCTTCGGTAATCCCTACCCTCTTCCTCTATTTTGAAAGAAACTTTACCCAAATGATTGAGATGTTCCAAAAATATATTGATGAGATAGTCAAGTCTCAGGTTTCATTGCATTAAAGTATTAGATATCCAATTGATGACAAGATGAGAATCCATGAAAATTAGTACAACCCTACATCCTTGCTCCACTGCTAATTCAATTGGAATCAATATTAGAGCAATATTAAATTTTCCTTGATCTCTATGTGCATTTATTGAGCTGTGGTGGTTTTGTATTTTCATAATTAGAATACGAACATTGTTAAATCCTCCATCGATTTGACCCAACATGCATCTTCTCTTGCATATAATTTTGTTTCCATTCCTATGTTAACACAATTTATATGCAACTTGGGTGGAAACAATTAGATTCGGAAGCTCTCATGCCTTGGCCCATGATTTTATTTGTCCTCGTTACTAAATTATTGGGGCCAAAATTGTTCAAAATTCCCATTTTTTTGCTTGTGGTTGCGGCACAAAAACAATCTAATACAAGATCTAAAACCAGAGATACAACCCCTTTGGAGAATCTTGGAAACTAGGGCCAACGATAACTTTGTTCATTGTCAATTCTTAGCAAGAAGAGAGAAGGTCTTAGTGCTAGGTATTTCTATTAAAAAATAGTGTACTAAGGACTTAATGTATAATATTTTTTATTACAAAAATGATTGCTACAGGAAGCCACGAAGAGGGCATCTTCAGAGTTGGCTAGGTCCATTGGAGGGGAGAACTTGCACTTCATATTCATCATTGGAATTTGAGGAGGGAGTATCCATTGCTAGGAGGGGATGGTATTAGAAGTTAGAGGGGGCATAGAATCCAAGTCTATGGCATCTAAATCATGACCTTTATTGAAGAATATATAAACCATTACAGCTATATTGTGGCCAAGGGGGTGCATTCCACTGTGCTAAAGACAACCACAAAACCACTGATATGCCACTGCTATTTTTTCACAAATGGACTGAGAAAGAGAGCTCGATGCATTATCTTTCCCCACAGTTTGCTAGCTACAATAACAAGCGAAATTGAACTATAAGGAGAACTCTGTAGCTGAAAGAGACATTGGGTATCAATAGTAACCTATAG
Organism: Pseudotsuga menziesii; assembly: GCA_001517045.1. Lineage (NCBI taxonomy): Eukaryota > Viridiplantae > Streptophyta > Pinopsida > Pinales > Pinaceae > Pseudotsuga > Pseudotsuga menziesii. Next base: position 34,660 of record LPNX010703676.1, on the reverse strand, counting down.
GTCAGAGCATACAACAAATTAGATTGTTAATTCTAAGTTTTTAAAAGTTGTCCTAAAAGTCTAGAATTATTTCTTCTATTTTATTGACATGTAATCTTTGTTTTGATGATTGGGTGCATTATATTATTCTTGGATGCCAAAATTTTGTGTGTATGCAAATTGTTTTACAAAAATCTAAAACCAGAGATACACTAAACCCATCAACTGTAATTAATAATTTATATCCACATCATATTCAAGTAATTGGTAATCTCTCAACAATAATCATTAAAGTGTTTGACGAAAGCATTAAGCTAAATACGTAAGCACTGAACAAAAAAATTAGCCCAGATCAAGCAATGAACACTACACACTTAGAATGTGGATGTTGAAGGAAGCCAACTCCCAAAAATCTGATTTGACTTTACAAAATGTGGTAATAAAGTAGGGTACCCTAACAAACTATGCCAGGCAGTTATAGGTATTCCCATATTTAAGGATTTCTTTCCAATGAGTTAGATTTTCAACAAAACCCCCAACATATAGCAATATCCTTCCTCATTTGATCTTTGTGACAAACAATAATGTTGCTTGTTGTTGTAGCACCCTCTCCCATTTATCCTTGTCCTTATATCACTCTTTGAAAATTGAGGGTGACACCAATATTCCACATATGGCCTCTCTAGAAACTGATTTTGCAACCACCAATCGATTTGAGGCCTGTCAGTTCTATTTGGTGCACAAACTAAAGATGTCGCTGGAGCATTATATGTTGGTAACCCAAGAATATTACCATATGGACAGGTTTGACATAGTGTGCAGATTATCCTTTTAGCACATGATATATGTGATTCCAACTGTGTTTAAATACTTCTTCCATAAGTATTGAACCCATGGTGAACACCATTTCAGAACGTGATACTTTAGTAATAGAAACATAATGAAACATGTAATGGTGAGAATTTGTCATGCCATTCACCAACTATACGTTTCAAATTTAATGCTCATAGCATCACTATTCAATTCTTATTTGACAAGCATGTGGGATGGCCTGAAAATAATGGAGTTTTGCACATTGGCATTGCCTTACAAACAGAATCAATATATTTCCTTTGGTAATGTACATCATATTTGGCAAATTAATGTTCCATTTCCTTCCAAAATGGCTTAGAACATGCAACATTGCTTGCATTAATATCAGCTTCAGCAGCCGCTACAATTTCTTCATGACCTTTATCTATTTTGCTTGCAAAGTCTAATGACATCCTATTTATTTTGCACCTGCATATAGTAAAGCATTTGTGACTATATGAACCCTTTCTGATCATAGACTAGTTTAACTTGTTTTCTATATAGTAATAAAACATCCTTGACTTCACTTACCCATTGACTGTTTCAATTCCTTAACAAATGAGATTTGGGATACCTCCATTTATGATGATAGAATTTGCTACAAAATCTATTGGGATACCTACATTTATGATGATAGCATCTGGACCTCTGTTCAAACTTGGCGTGGAAAGGAATAGTTTAAGAAAATTCACATTTTGAAGCTTTGACGATCTTCTCCTTTTCCTTGATGGGACTGCCTCAAGCATATATTCTCCTTTTCCTTGATGGGACTGTATCTGCCTTGCTTAATGATCTCATGAGGCCCATATATTATAGGCTTCAACTTCATGGATGTCCCTTGTGTTCTTTCTTTTGCTCATATAAAGCCACATTCTGTGCTTAACATAAAATTTGTGATGTTCTCTGTTGATCATTTCTGGGCTTATGCTTTTGTTAACTCTTCTCAAGCTACTCTTGCACTTTCAAATGAATTTTTCTTATCTTTTCTCTAAACCTGTCTGCTTTATTTGTCTCCTCTTGCATTCCCTGTATGTCTTCCTTCTGCTATCCATAAACAACATCAAAAGGTGAGGGTGGCAAACAACCAAAACAAGTCTCAAATTCAAATATATGGGTGGAAGAATGAGTTTTCTTGTTATAAGAGTGATGAATATAAACTACGTTCATTCCATGTCTTTGGTTTCCTATTGTTATATCCTCGCAACAATTGGACCCATGTTTTGGTAACATTTCAGTCTGCATATAGGTTTGAAGAGGAAAAGCAATGGAATGCTTGAACTTTGTATCCATCCTCTCACAATATTATCCAAAACCAACCCATAAATCTAGACACTCAATCAGACTTTGGCTTAACCCTTTCTTTCTTGGATGATGAGGATGAGTGTGTGGGTAGGTAACCTATAGGTACTTGATTGTTGATAATTCCAACATAAAAAATATTTATATTCATAATCCAAAATACATGCCCACCTATAAGTTTCCCACTTTAATATCATTTTATCTGGTAACCATCTACTAAGATCCACGTCAACATAGATATGAACATATGTGTCTAAACCCACCTTATGAGTTTGTTGGATTAAGATATAGTTTCTAAAACCCTCCATTAATATAGTTCTATGGTAGCCACCTATATTTAGGGTGGCCTCTATTTTGTATAATGACCCCTTTGTCCAACTTCGCGGCTTCATTGGCAAGATGATTTGCAATGGAACTATTGTTAGAACTTTATCATTAAAGCTAGCATTATGTTAGGATCTTTAACTAAGAGAATAACGAGTACAACAATCAAACACAAGAGACAATGAACACAATGTTTTTCCTCGAGGAAACCATAAATGGAGAAAACCTCGCAACTTCCTCAGAGATAGAATCAGCACCAAAGGTAAAACCCCAAAACAATAAGATGATCTCCCGACAGCAGTAGCCTCTTTCTTCCTAGCCTTAGTGTCTTCTTATTCCTCAGCTATGCACTACAACTAAGTGTGAGTGAGTGTGTGATAAATAGAGAGGATCACTCTCTATTTATACTAATTCTCGACTTGACAATAACCTAGTAGGGTTGACTTTTCTAGGAGATTCTAATAATCCTAGTGCATTGGAACTGCGGGGACTTTAACCCTTGATCAATAGGAGGGCTACCCACAATGACTTGACATGAATTTTTTACATTATAGAACCTCCCGATAGGAACATCAGGGCATGAAATGACTCAATTGCATTATAGATACTTTCTAGAATAAACATCGGGGTACAATACATGAAATATACCAGTGAATACATTCCGAAGTTACATATACATCAACACTCCCTCTTAACTAGGAAGGTATTCTCTTGACACAATTTTTTAGCACTGGTCTTCTTCTCTGGATCATCTCATCATCTGCATCTTCAATTCATATTCATCTTCATATTCAAGTCATCTTCATCTTGGATCTAGATCATCACTCGATCTAGATCATCATCGCTGGATCTAGATCATCACGGGGACATCATCACTGGATCTGGATCATCACTCAATTTGGATCATCTCGGAGACATCATCACTAGATCTAAATCATCACTCGATCTAGATCATCACTGGGTCATCATCATAGGTTCTATCTCATGATTCTTCTCATCACAGGAAGTTCTACAGAGCCAGCCCGTTTTCATCTTGGTTGTAGGCCTAGCCACCTTGTAGGTATTCTTTAGCCCTTATATCTAACCCTAATTCAGAATGGCTAGCACTCACATCTGACCATGAGAGGAACATATCCAACATCATGTCAGAAAGGCACAACCCTTACATTAACCAACATGACAGTACTCAACTACTATCATTTGTGAAAAGGATCAGCACTCACATCTGACCTTGACTCGTCAGAAAGGCACAACACTCACATCTAACTTTGACTCATCAGAAAGGCACAACACTCACATCTAACCTTGAATCGTTAGAAAGGAACAACACTCACATCCACCAACATGACAATACACAACTATTATCATCTGTGGAAAGGAACAACATTCACATCCACCAGCATGATAGTACACAACTACTATCATATGTGGAAAGGCACAAAACTTACATCTGACATTGACTCGTCAGAGAGGAACTCAGTCCTAGACTGAGGGTTACTGGTAACTGACCAGGTGCATCCATTCAGAGAATGGCAATTGCCCTTATATATGATCATGTAGGAACCAATCCTAGAATCATATAAAAATGTCTCAGCACTCACATCTGACATGGAAGGAACCAATACTCTCACCATGACAGAATGGAAACAACCGTTATATCTAATCAAGTGGAAACATATCCCTTAATCACATCATAATGGCCCTGCACTTATATCTGATCATGTGAGACTACATCTCACAGTCATATTAGAATGGCCCTTATTCCTAGACTGAGAATTCCTAGTAACTGAGTGGGTACCTCCATTCAAAGAATGGAAATAGCCCTTATATCTGATCATGTAGGAACCAATCCTATAGTCACGTCAGAATGGCTCGGCACTCATATCTAACATGGAAGGAACCAATCCTCTCACCATGACAGAATGGATTAGCCCTTACAGATAACCATGGAAGGAACCAATCCTTTCACCATGTTAGAATGGCTCATGGACTCATCACTTCCCCTTGGGGGAAATGTCAATCTGGAGAACACCAAGCTTCTCCCTAAAGTACTCAAACTTCACTCTAGCTAATGGCTTCGGAAACACATCATCTATATGTTTGTCCATCACAACATACTGGAGCTTCACTACTCCTCTCTGCAACATATCCCTGATATAGTGATACTTGATGTCAATATGCTTCGACTTGTCATGGAACAATGGGTTCTTCGACAACTTCACACAACTCTGGTTGTCGCAATATATACAAGTAGCATCCAACTGGAGATCAAATAAATCAGACAGTAGCTTCCTTAGCCATACTTCCTCACAACTAGCTGAACAAGCTGCAACATACTCTGCTTTAGTTATACTCAGTGCCACATAGGATTGCTTCCTGCTAAACCATGAGATCACACCTGATCCCATACTGAAGCAACACCCTGAAGTGCTCTTCCTATCAATGGCACTACTGTCCCAATATGAATCAACATAACGCTCCATGTTAATCTTCTGACTCATCTCATACTTGAGCCCATAATCAACTATACCCTTCAGGTACCTCAGAATATGCTTTGTAGCAATCAAGTGAACATGTCTCGAATCTATCAAGAACCGGCTCAAGGTGTTCATAGCAAAGCAAATATCTGGTCTCGTGTTCATTAGGTAAATCAAGGATCCAATCATCTGATGATACATCGTAGCATCAACCGACTCTGACGAAGGATCACTCAATAGCTTCAGGTTCGATGCCATAGGTGTGGTCATGGCCTTGTAGTCCATCATCCAGAATCTCTTCAAGATTTATACTATATATTTCCCTTGTCCCAAGGAAATTCCATTTGCATTTTTCCACACCTCCATGCCTAGAAAATAATGCATCATACCCAAGTCCTTCATTTCAAACTCGGCAGTAAGCTTCCTCTTCATATCAACAATCAACCCATCCATACCTGTTACAAACAGATCATCTACATATAGTCGGAGCATCACTGGGTTGCCATCCTCAACCTTGTACTAAAGGTTGGAATCTGCTTTACTCTTGGTAAAGCCCAAACTGGATAGAAAGTTGTCAATTCTACCGTACCATGTCCTGGGTGCTTGTTTTAAACAGTACAAGGATTTCTTCAATATACACACATGAGACTCCCTGTCATGTGTCTCAAAACCAAGTGGCTTCTCCACATACACTTCCTCTTCCACTACACCATTCAATAAGGCAGTCTTGACATCCATCTAGTGTATCTTCCATTTCATCACTGTAGCTAGAACAAGTACTGAAATGATGGAAGTGTATCTGGCTACAGGTGCAAAATTTTCTTCATAATCTATTCCTTCTTTCTGGGAGAAACCACGAGCAACAAATATTGCTTTATATTTTTCTATGCTACCATCTGTAGCATGCTTGATCTTGTAGATCCATTTGGAAGTTACAATAGACTTCCCATTTGGCCTTGGGACAACATTCCAAACATCATTCTTCATGATTTATTGATATTCTTCGATCATAGCATCCTTCCATTCTTTTCGTTCTGCTGGCTCTTCATAATTGGAAGGTTATTTATCGATGAAATCACATAATAAGGCTACATAACCATAGTAGGATCTATTCCTCTTTATTTCTCTATGATTCTCTTCTGGAGCCCCATATATTTCCACACCTTGGATAGCTTCTCGTACCCAAGTAGGTTTCCTCTTATGAGGATTCTTCTCTTGAGGTGGATCTACAGGTTCTTGAGGTTCTTCTATTTACCGATCTTCTTCTTGATATTCTTCGTTCATGGTTGTGTCATGAATTTTGGGTGCTTCTGATTCTTCAGGAACTTCAGCAGGTTTCTTTCTGGATATGTTGTAAGCTGAGTCTTCATCAAATGTTACATCCCTACTGATGTCAATCTTCTTGAACCCTGGGAAGTATATTCTGTAAGCCTTTGAGATTTCAGAGTATCCCACAAATATATCCTTCTTTCCTGAAGGATCTAATTTTGTCCTCTTCTCTTTTGAAATGTGTATGTATACTGGAGAACCAAATATTCTGAGATGGCTGACTTCTGGTTTCTTGTTGGAAAATAATTCTTCAGGTGTCTTGTTCTTGAGTACTCTATGTGGAGTACGGTTATGTACATACACCACTGTTTTGGAAGCTTCTACCCATAGATGCATAGGAAGATCTTGATCATGAAGCATTGCTCTTGCAACTTCCATGATAGTTCTATTCTTCCTTTTTGCAATCCCATTCTGTTGTGGATTATATGGAGTGGAAAACTCCCTCTTAATCCCTGAGTCTTTGCATAACTCTTTGAATTCATTTGATGTAAATTCTCCACCATTATCTGATTGAAAGTTCTTGATCTTGTTTTCGGTGTGGTTCTCGATCAAGGCTTTGAATTCCTTGAACTTGGTGAATACTTCATCTTTGTTCTTCATGGAGTAAATCCATGTCTTCCTAGAAAATTCATCAATGAAAGAAACATAGTATACAAATCTGCTTAGTGAACTTTATGACATTGGTCCACATACATCGGAGTGGATGATTTCCAAGATTCCTTTTTCCTTTCTCTCGCTACTTGGAAATGTCTTCTTTGTATTCTTTCCTTTTGCACATCCTTTGTAGACTCCATCATGTTTTTCTTGAATTTCTGGAAGACCTTCAACGGCTTTGCTTGTAAGTGGTAGTGTTCTGTAATGCACATGTGCAAGCCTTCCATGCCAAAGTTCATTTGGCTCTACTGTATCATGTACCAAAGCTTGTTCTGGATGGCCCTTCAACTTGTATAGACCTCCCTCTTGTTCCCCAATCACTACTGCATCATTAATAGTCTTTCCCTTTGGCCACATGATAACTTGGCCATCTATAAATGAAAATCTCATGCCTTTTGCATCTAATGCAGATATGGAGAGGAGGTTCTTCTTTAGTCCTAGTACAAACAATACATCTTGCATTTTCATAGACTTTCCAGTGTCTAGCTTATAGGAGGATTTCCCACTACCTTTTATTAGATATTGGTCGTCATCTCCAAGTTTCACCTTGTGAGGTGATTCATGTTTTGAAAGTTTTACAAAGGATTCTTTTAATCCTGTCATATGTTTGGAAGCCCCACTGTCTATAAGCCAATCATTTCTTCCATGTGTGATGTTTCCCATGAGAGCATAAATCAAGACATATTCTTCATCACTTGAAGAGTCTTCACTTTCATATCTGGTTCTCTTTGAGGAAGGTTCATCATCCTTTGCAGCATGAGCATGATGTCTTATCTTGTTTCCCTTTTTCTTATTTTGTCTTTTAGGACAATCTTTTGCAAAGTGTCCTACTTCATCACATGTATAACATCTTCTTCTAGACAAATATTTTCTAGTGTTATTTTTATGGAAATTATTACCTCTGGAGTGATGAAAACTTCTTTTGCTTTTTTTGGAGTGAACTGTGAGAGCTTGATCTTCACTTCCCATATTTTCTTCTTAAGCTTCTATCCGAGATTATTCTTGAGGGAATTCTTCCCATAGTCTACTGAACTTGACTAACTTCTTTCTAGCACAGATCCCTTGAATAAAGGAGTCCCATGATCTAGGGAGACCATTCAAGGTGGTCATCAGAATCTCTGCATTCTCCACTTCTTCATCTACTACTTCCAGTTGTTCCTTGATTTGGGAGATCCTTGTGAAGTAAAACTAGATGGTCTTTGCATTCTGAATCTTCACATTCTTCAACTGGTTCCACAGAGTCATCTTCCTATATATGTTCTTTCCTTCAAACAGTTTGGTTAGGGCATCAAACATAGCTTTAGGTGTCTTTAGGGAGGAAAATTGTGGTATGAGGTGATCCTTGATTGAATCAACAATAATCCTCTTTGCCATTACCAACTTTTTCTTGTGTAAGGCCTTAGTCTCATCTCCCTCTGGAATTGGAACCTCCTCATTGATATAGGAGTCCAACTCATTTTCTTCCAGGACCAGGGAGATCCTATACTTCCAGGCTCGAAAGTTCTCAGCTCCCTCAATATTTTCATTAAGCTTGGTATGATGAGACATCTTAACTGAGAACCTCAAATGGAAATACAAAAGATTTAGATCTTACCAGGTCAAGATGTCGGATCTGGATTTGGAGTTGAGATTCTGTAGTGTTGGTTCAGGAGCAGATTAGGGTTTGTATTTTCCAAAGTTCTATCCAACCAAATTCTTTGATCTTGATCTCTAAACTTTGATTTTGAGGAGGATATCAATCCAGGCCCGGGATCATTGAAAAATTCCACTTCTATGGAAAGCCATAATTTTCGGCAGCAGTGTCTGGTCCAAAACTGGAAAAGCTTAGAATTGGATTCTGCTTCAACAGAAAGATGTGCCCTAGGGAGGAGAGTTAATCCAACCTTATTTTTCTGAAAATATGTGGAGAGAGATACACAAAGTAGGAAGCCCTAGTTCCCACAGCTGCACAGTGTCTTCTTCTCAGGTTAGCTCTGATTCCATGTTAGAATTTTATCTTTCAAGCTAGCATTATGTTAGGATATTTAACTGAGAGAATAACAAGTACAACAATCAAACACAAGAGACAATGAACACAATGTTTTTCCTTGGGGAAACCATAAATGGAGAAAATCCTGCAACTTCCTTAGAGATAGAATCAACACCAAAAGTAAAACCCCAAAACAATAAGATGATCTCTTGATACCAGTAGCCTCTTTCTTCCTAACCCTAGTGTCTTCTTCTTCCTCAGCTATGTGCTACAACTAAGTGTGAGTGAGTGTGTGATAAATAGAGAGGCTCGCTCTCTATTTATACTAATTCCTGAATTTAGAATAACCTACTAGGGCCGACTTCTCTAGGAGAGTCTAATAACCTAGTGCCTCGAAACTGGGGGAACTTTAACCCTTGATGTCACATCCCCGGTTTTGACCCCGTTTGCATGATGTATATATTGTAATTAATCATGGTGAGGAGCTCAAGGAAAAATCCCCACCATCAATTTTGTTGTGTATGTTTCGGCAATGGGGATAATTGCCGGTGGCATCTCGTGCTATAAGGCACATTATAATTCGGCATCATGTAAACCCGCACATCAATTAATTAAACCACAACCAGCTATGGCAGTGCAATGTTGAATGAAAAGGGCATGGTTCCAAAGGATAAGGGGTGGGGATGTCAAACCTTGGTTATGGGGGAAAAACCCATGTTTTATTGCCTTGTTGTTTTTCCACCTTTGTTGTTTGTCAACCTCTTTAATGCTTCAGCTGGTGGTTGAGGAGATATGGCTGAGTGGTTGAGGGAAATTATTGCCTTTGGGAGTGGGGTGGCAGGGCTGTCAGCTCCATACCCACATCCACACTCCACCCACGTCTGCCCATTCTTCACCCTCACGCACTCTTCCCTGGTCAGTTCACTCTACCACGATTTTGGTCTATTGGCTTCTCATGCAGGGGCTCTGGGCGTTTTTGGGTCTCATGCAGGTTTTCTTCCTCTCCCCACGAGTTGCTGAGTACCCACAAACTGCAAAATCGTGTCTTTCCTGTTGTGTGTGCATCCACGGGCAAAAACGGAGCTGTTTTTCTTCACGCAGGGCCTCCATTGTCTGTTATTTTCCTTGCTGGGTCGGATTGTTTACCCACGCGTAGGTATTCTTATGTTTGGGGCGTACATAGTGAGCTGAGAGCCGTGATTTTGCATCCACGACTGACTGTGAAGGGCCATTCACGGTTTTGGCTGTCTCACAGATTAGTTGGGTCGTTTTTCCCTGTTGTAGTTTGTTTGCTGTTGTGTTTTTGGGGCTGTGCAATTCGTTTTCCATGTTTTAAGCTGTGACAGCTGATTGGTTGCCTGAGTGCAATGGATAGTCTTTGGACTGTGCTGGCTTGGCTTGGTTGTTGAAAGCCTGTGAAACCCAGTTGTGTTTTTTTGTTGCTTATGTCCCCTCGGCTATGTATAAGCCTGCAATTGACCCTTATTCCGGAGGAATCATGCCCAGCTCGGGGGTGGCAGCGTTGCTGAGAGATTGATGAGCAAGCTGGCCTATGGTTGGGTGGAATGTTGCAGCGACGTAGCTGGTTGCGGGTGAATTCTTCATTAACAGATAAGTGCTGCCAGTCTATCTCTGCAATTATAACAATTGTATATGGAATTATGATGAACATGTGATTGCTGGAATGTGTGTTTGCTTCCGCCGTATGAATGAAAATAAATGCATCTGTGTATGCTTAATTATTCCAGCATTGATTTCATTTGATTTCTGTTTATGTTCATTGGGCATTTTGCCCCGGCTGTGTTTGATGCGTTCGTCGCGTCCTCTTCGCTGGTTGAGGGCTGGGGACGTGACAAAATGGTATCAGAGCGCCATGGTTGCAACAATGGGCCTCTATGGGCCAAGAAGGTGCAGTGACAGAGTGGTATTACCTTCTCTGTTCAGCAGTGAGCAGCAAATTCAGAAAAATCGCCTAAGTGTGAGCAGTCGGACCACAGGGGGAAGTGGAATTCCACCGTTGCGGGTGAGCTGGAGAAGTTTCTATTCGCCGTTGCGGGCGAATGGCTGAAGTCTTCCGTCCGATCGTTGCGGAAGGATTTGTGGAGTCTACCGTCCGTCGTTGTGGGCAGCGAAGCAATCCCGCAGCCGATCGTAAAGACCTCCGATCACCGACACGTTAAGGGAAAAAGCCGCGGAAATTTTTCTAAGTGTCAAACGGCCGAATCGGAAGGTTTCATGAAGTTGACTTCCGCCGTTGCGGACGAGTTCACAGAGTTAATCTCCGACCGTTGCGGGTGGCGGAGTGATATCACGTCCGATTCGAGATCCGTCCGATCGCCGACACCGCGGAGAGTTTGAAGATCCATCCGATCGCCGACACAGTAAAAGAAAGATCGAAAATTTGGCTAAGTGTCGAAACGATCGGAAGGGAGAATGGCCCGACGTCCGATGTTCTGAGTTTCCGTCGACGTCCGATGTGGTTCTAAGCGCCGATCGGAAGAGCCGGCAAAGTGGGCGTCCACCGTTGCGGACGGATTGGTAAAGTATCCCGCCCGCCGTTGCGGACGGCGAATTGATGTGGCTTCCGATTGACGAGTCAGCCAACGTTCGACATAAGTTCCAAGTCGGAAGGATTGAAGCTTCCAAGGGGCCGCCGTTGCGGATGGGAAGAACTTCCGAAGAGCCGACGTTGCGGATGGAAAGCAGTTCAGCATCCGATATGAAGTCAGCCGATACGTTGCGGAAGGTTGGAGCTTCCGGGGAGCCGCAGTTGCGGAAGGGTTGGAACACCTGGAGAGCCGCCGTTGCGGAAGGCTGAGAGTTTTCGGGGAGCCGATTCAGCGGAGGACAGCAGGGTCCGGGAGCCGGTTCGGTGGAGGAAGGAATGGGAAAGGACCCGACGTTGCGGCTGGGAGAATGATGTGGGAGCCGAAGTTGCGGCTGTGATGATGGTTCCAGGAGTCGATACGTCGGATGGATAGATGAAGTGAGGAGCTGATTCTGCGGAAGGAACAATGGTTCCGTGAGCCGATTTCAACTGTTTCTCAGTGAAATTTTGGGCTGTTTTACAATCGCTCTTGAGAGAAGAAGACTCTATGTTTTGGGACAATTTAGTCGAAGCTAGAATTCATAAAAGATGAATGATGCAATGGAAGTGTGGTGGCTGAAGTTAACATTCTCGGCCAAAATGCAGCTGTGTGTAAAATGCAAAGGTTTGCTAAAAGTCTTCATGCTTAGAAGGGGTGTGGTTTTCACATCCGAGGTCGGAATGACACGTGTGAATAGGCGTTGGAAAGCTTATCCAGTGGGGAATCGGGATAAGTGACCAGAGTCTAAGCATGGAGCAGCAAAGTGCTAATGATGGCCGTTTTTAGCAAATGGACAAATCTGGACAGTTGCATGCCCAGGGGCAGCAAGGACTAGGAAGTCAACCAGCTGCTGTGTGGAAAAGAAATTCCATAAGAAGATGAGGGATTTGAAAGGGAAGTTTTCATTAAACCCTATATTGCTGATTATAACTTCATTTCCTAAGTTTATGCTTGAACTGCATGGAGATATGTATTGCATGCACAGGATATTGCATGATCGATAAAAATATTGGAAATTACATAGTTATGATGAACCACTAATGATGATCATTGTTGTGATGTTGGCATTAGTGGACAAAACAACGATGACATGGACCCGGATGAATATGTTGCTGATGCTGATGAATGAGACCAGCAACCCTATGGAGAAGGGATAAGGCAACGAGTCCATAACAAAAGTTGGTGAGCAAATTCTTCAACCTCCTGCAAGGACCAACCAAATTGGTCATGGAAAGGGTGTAAGTATGACCCATGCAGGTAAGAGTTTGCTTATGACAAATTCCATGAATTGGTCCAGGTAAGAGACCTCATACCATGTGAATGATGGAATGTAGATAGATGTCATGTCTATACATGTTGATGATATTGATTATAGTAATCCATCCTATATGAGGTAGTCATGGTTAGGCCATGGTATGATTGAATGTATAGTATTCCTGAACCAATGCAAGGTAGCATTGAATGGACATGCATTAAGAAGATTTTATGAATCTTGTTGTTATGCATTGGATGTATGCCTATGAAGGGTGTGAATAACTGATTGCATAAGTGTAGGTGCAATGTTGTGATGTATGGCATGAATGCATTGAGATGAATGCATGTGGTATGCGGACTAACTAATGACTGAAATGGTGAATTAATGATAATTCTAGAACTGTTTCGAAGGTTGTTATGAATGCAGGATAGTCATGATCAATTGGCTGCCAGGAATGCTCTATTAAAGAGGAAGGTGGAATGAATGATACACCCGTGAAGTAAGGAGTATCTAACCACCTCATTCAATTGCATGAATGCTGTGACTATACCTTGCAATGTCAGCATGA
>LPNX010703676.1:0-16901 GCA_001517045.1 Pseudotsuga menziesii | reverse complement strand
GTTGCGGGTGAATTCTTCATTAATAGATAAGTGCTGCCAGTCTATCTCTGCAATTATAACAATTGTATATGGAATTATGATGAACATGTGATTGCTGGAATGTGTGTTTACTTCTGCCGTATGAATGAAAATAAATGCATCTGTGTATGCTTAATTATTCCAGCATTGATTTCATTTGATTTCTGTTTATGTTCATTGGGCATTTTGCCCCGGCTGTGTTTGATGCGTTCGTCGCGTCCTCTTCGCTGGTTGAGGGCTGGGGACGTGACACTTGATCAATAGGAGGGTTACCCACAATGACTTGACATGACTTGTTTACATTATAGAACCTCTCGATAGGAACATCAGGGCATGACATGACTCAATTAATTTATAGATACTTCCTGGAATAAAAATCAGGGTACAATACATGAAATATACAAGTGAATACACTCCGAAGTTACATATACATCAACAACTATTACACCTTTTAACATGAAGGAGAAGAGTTTCTTTGATATGGTTGAGACACCATAAGATCATTTGATAAGTTCTAAATAATATGTGTCCCTCTTCGATAAATTTCTTTCTCACATGTTTAATGATGACAAAAGTCACCTATAATGAATATTTTGGGAATTGACGTTTGTAGATAATTTCTAGTCCTATGTATAAAGCATACAATTTTGCTTGATTGTTAGTTTCCCTACCTAGTTCCCAATGAGAATAAGTAAGTTTTAAATTCTTTATAAAAACGGGGAGGAAGAGGAGAATACTTGAGTCTTGTAACTAGTTTAATCACAAACCTAATATTTTATTTTTCTCAATGTACATTAAAAACTTGTATTATTTCCTATATTCAATTGTGCTAGGTCTATTGAGGAAAAATAAAATTGAGAATTGTTCCACATGAATCCATGAAGAGGTATGAGTGTATATTTTTTCCATGTTAATTATCCCCTGGTATGTCTTTCCCACTTTCCCTAGCCCTCTCGTTCTCCCTAGTTTCACCCTCAAATTTTCCTTCCAGGGACCCCTTGGGATGTCCAGTAACTCGAGTATGTTGCTGCTATATCAATAGCCTTTACCCTTCCCCCAAGATGTTGTAGAAGCCTACTTCTACCCCCTTCCTTCCCTTCAACACTACATCCTTGAGACTCTTCCCTAATTTTGTTAATTCCATCGTGAATGTTAACACATGATTGATAATTTGATAGTACTTTTGTGTTGATGTAATTGTAACTTCGGAATGTATTCATCTATATATCTTATGTATTGTACCCCGATGTTTATTCTGGGATGTGTCTGTAATGTATTTGAGTCATGTCATACCCCGATGTTTATTCCGAGAAGTTTCTATAATGTAAACAAGTCATGTTAAGTCGTTGTGGGTAACCCTCCTATTTGTTAAGGGTTAAAGTCCCCGTAGTTGTGGGGCCCTAGGGTTATTAGACTATCCTAGAGAATTCGACCCTAGGTGAGTCATTGTATGTTAGGGCAATAGTCCCCACCGTTGTGTTAAGGATAAATCTCCTTGTTGGTCGGAGGAGGCAAAGTCCCCACAAGTTGTGGGGCACTAGGGTTATTAGACACTCCTAGAGATGTCAGCTCTAGTAAGTAATTTTTAACTGAGGACAACATGTTGGAGTGGGTTTCAAGTGAACGAAAGAATATAAATAGAGAGTGAGCCTCTCTATTTATCACACACACACTCACTCATTGGGGCGCATGAGTGAGAGAGGAGAAGTTCTCTCAAGTGAGAGAGAGAGAAAGAAGTTGTGGAGCACGGGGTCTTCACTTAGTGAAACCATGCCATAGCATGTTCATTCGTGGCATATGAAACAATACCCCTATTTTCAAAAAATATTGGAAAATACCTCCCAAAATCATTTTTTTTAAACCCCTCCCAATACGCCTTCCTGATTTTAAAAAACCCCTATTTTCACTATATATTGCATGTATCCATTTTTTCATTTACATTTTTTATGCCCCTTTATATTTCTACCTAGTATATTGACATGCTACCCCACATACATTCTACAATGCACCTTGCTTATTTCGATGTATATTGTGGATGCACATTACTTCACCCACAATGATCAACATCATAGAGATCACATTCATTTCCTAAATTAACACTAGTTTGTCACTCTTCCTTTGACGCTTTTCCTCTCAACAATGGAAAGTCACATCAAGGTTCTACATGATGTCTAAAACATGGCTAAACACTCACTACTTGACACTACTTGACTATTTTTCAAAATCAAGAGAAAAAACACCAAAGGCTTGATACAAATCAGAGTATATCTACACAAATATTATTAAATTCAATTGACAAATATAGATATGTTTTTACCTGTTTCCTCTCAACAATGGACAGTCACATCAAGGTTCTACATGATGTCCAAAACAAATTCAAGTACAAGTTCAGAAAACCAAATAACTAACTACATTTTCTAACCATTTGTCTCACATTTTTAACCAAATAACTAACTAGATTTCTAACCATTTGAAAACCAAGTTCAAGATATTTGTTTAAGCCTACATCATTTGCAATTTTGTTTATTATTTTATGGGAATTTCATGTTACATAACATTACACAACAAAACACTTTCAACATCTCCCCATGCTGGGTTGTAAGAACCTCCCTACTCTCAGTGGAATAAACAGGTTTAGTCAAATATTAATACAAAATAAACTAGTAAAAGGGTAAAGTATTACTGTTAACTACTAACAAGAAGATTATACCTCAGTACCAAGTTCATGAGGAAACATTGCAAGTATTGAAGCACTACCCATATAAATAGGTTGTCCATCAAAGAGATGAGCCTTAAGCAATCTCTGTGCTCATTATTGTGCAAGGACCTCTGCTTGTATATCTACAGGAAGGGCAGCAAGGAATTTTGGATCAATCTCCTCAGTAGTTGGTGGCTGATTATTTGTAGGTTGTGCCGCCTGATTTTGCTGGGAAGCAAGCACCTCTATTATTAACTCTTCAGGAAGAACCTCTAGGAATGTAGGATTAATAGAATTAGATCCCGCCACCACATTATTTTGCTACTGCTCACTGGGAGTATGAGCAGGCACATTTTGACTGCTCTCCCTAACAATTTCTAGCTGGGCTTGTTCTCTATTACTATTTTCATCTTGCACACATTCCATATTTCCTGATGCATCAATCTATGCGAGGTTTCCAGTTCCATCGGCACTTCCAATTTCTACTTCCAAGCTACGAAGGCTTTCACCTAATGTAGCACCACTACCACTACTATCTTGTCTCACAGCTTCAACATCATGCATGACTCGCTCATTGCACTCATATTACATCTCAAGGTCATGGTGAACAACACCTATAGTCTGAGTTCCTTGATCCAAAGAAGCATGTTGCAAAGGTTGAGTTGAAATAGTGTTGGTATTATTGGCACTATTATATTCAATATGGCATTGCCCATGTTCCTCAGTTCTCTGTATATCATTTTCTTGTGATTGTAGAGTTTTTGTCATTCTAGTACCATCTTCTGCAGCTTGTGAAGTAGTAGCTTCACCTTTTTCCTATGATCTGGTGGTATCATGGGCCTGATCTGATGGAGTATCATCAACTGGCTGAGCTCTCTGTAACTGAGAAATAAAATTCTCCTCAATCCCCAATGCTATGGTAGTGCCACTCATTCCTCTAATCTACTGACTATCATCAGCCTAGCTACTTGAACGATTTCCTGGCCATCCACTTCGAAGTGTTCGGAAAACCGAATCCAGATGGGATGGAGCTGAAGTACTTTTGATATTACTCTCAGTGACAACCCTATCATTCTTTGCAATCATAGTCTCCATGATTGATAGATCTCTCCCACAACTTGTAAAGGTAGAAGAATGGCATGTTGGCTCACAAAGATGTCAAGAGTGCAATTTATATGCTACATAGTTGCTTACACGTTATTTATTCTTTAGTCATTTTCTGCATTTCTTTTTGTAAATATTTTTCTGAGAATATAGGATGTATTTTTCTAAAAAATAAGGTAGGGAATGTTAATTTGCATTTGTAGCCTGTTCCATTACATTCAGAGGCAGAACATGGAACACGCCAAGGTGTTGATAACAGAGAGAGTAAACAAAATCTAGATGGTATTCCAAATGGAAGATCTCGCACATACATTTCATTCCTCAATTGCTCAAATTTACTCATAAATTTTTGCAATTATAACACTTGCTTCCTTGTAATCGACCTGTGGAAATTTCTATCTTCTTCAGTTTGTGTGACGAGTATTTATAAAAAAGTTAGTCTTTCAGATATTGCATTTGAGCTAATCTTTCAGCTTATCCACAATTAGTGCCAAATCTCATGAATTCTGTATACATGACATGATTGTCTCATAAATTCTATCTTATCTCAACTTCTAAGGATTATATCTAATAGTTTCCTTGAATATGAACGTATGGTTAGATATTGCTGGAATAATTCTGGACTAAGGTGAGTGACTTCTCAAAGTATGAGGTTTGCCTCATTAGATTGGATGGCCTTACAATACTCCTTTTCTCCATGGAAGAAATCTTTAAGCAACTCCTGCACTTTGGGTATTCCTGTAGAACTTCCCACTAAGACAATTTTGTGAATCTAGGTTTTATAATTTGTCATTATCAATGCATTTTTGAAACAGATAAAATGTTCATTGTTCATTTTCCCACTCTCCTAATTTTTTAATGTTGGTACTAGTTTTCATAGAGACGAGGGCAGACAACACTCTCTTAGCCATCTTGTATGAACTTTGAAGTCCCTTTGGGATATGTTGAGTTTGTATTTTTCCCCATTATGTAATGGAGATGATTTCCTGTCAAACCCATATAAAACAAACTAAACAAAATCTTATATTGCTTGATTGGTTATTCATAAATCAAATGACAACTAAAAATACATATCAAATAGTGTACCCAATGAGAAAAAATATGATAATTATGTTTCAAAATTTTGAGATCATCATACAAGAAATAGAAGCGCGGAAGGATACATGTTAGGTCACTTGAATGATAAGCTTTAAGTATACAAAGAGTGATCAAGGGAACAAATGAAAAAAATATAACAAAGTTTGATTATAGCAATACATATAAACCAAAATGAACTCACCTCAGTGTCTTGCTCTTGCTTTTTCTTCTCAATTTTGACTCTTACTTCACCTATTGTAAATTTTTCAAAGGGGATCCAAACATCCTTGGTTTCTCCTTCTTCCAGTCCTTCCAAATTCACATGGGAATTTCCCATGCTCTCATCCCCAAGAAAGTCTACATTGTAGCATTTTAATTTCAAATATTGATCACCTTCAATCTCGTTAAAATCAAATTCTTCGTCCCATATGGGGCTGATACCTCGTGAAATTGATCTTGTTCTGCGAATGTTCTATGATTATATTAAAAAAAAATTAATGCTAACCAACTACAAAGTACAGCTACAGGAAACATTGTAGATATCCACCAATATGGAGATCAGTCTAATTCTAGAAAACAAAAAATATATAAATTAAACCAACTGATTCCTCCTTCCTTAGTGAAACCATCTAAATGCTAACCAACTGCTTCCTCCTTCCTTTTTTTTGGTGGATGGTAGGACCTACTGTGACCCACCAATAAATTAAAGATTTAAATTAAAACAGAGGAGACCAATGCATCTATATTATACTCTCAAATTATTTGTCTCATTCCTTCATTCAATCCTCTAATTCTTGTTTGCACATTGTCAAGTCACTCTATTCAACGTTTGATTATGAAGTCAATGTTGATTTCATTCCCTCTGCCTCCCTTCATTGTTATACCCAATGCCATGATTTTATGGATAATTTGTAACAGATAATAACATAGGAAAATTATTAAAAACTATTTGTGAAAATATATATTGTATTACATTAAATTTAAAAGGGGTCGCAAAGGCTCTGCCCTTCAAAGGTGCAGCCCATGGAAAGGCCTCTTTTAAAAATTCTCTCCCCCCCTCTCTCCTCTCTCAAGCCCTCCATCCCATCCTTGGCATCATTAAGGCCACCATGGTACTAGTTCTGCAGCTTGAACCCTTATTAGTCAAGGAAGAAGATTATTTCCTAAAGAATTAGATGATCTGCAAATGCAATGGCTTATGGCAAAAGCTAAGAGACATTCAAGATTGGTATTTGAATCCTAGGGTTCTCTCTTGAAGGATATTATGGTGATCCACCCTTGCACCAAAGGATTAATTATCCTAGAATTTCTCTCTTTGGTAGTTAGCATTAACTGTTAATAATGGCCATTGGTTTATGGGTAAATTTAGTCTCTCTATAAGGGTCTGAAAACCAGGCTTCAACCCACATACATAATCATTATCATCAATTTTGATCTGAGTTAGAATGTCCAGGGTACCTGTTGAATATTTGAAACCATAAATTTCTTTTGGCCATTGGTAATACTCTAGGTAAATTTATTACATTGGCCTCTCAGATGGGGAATTCAATGGATTCCATACATAGTAGCAAGATTCGAATACGATTCAGTATGGAAAAAATGCATAATGAGAAAATCTAGTACATATCCAATACAGAAGTATACATCTCATAGATATGAAGAAAATGCATTTTGTTCCACATTTTAGAAGAATTTCATCCTCAGGAATGCACAATAAATCAACAAAAATATCATTCCTTGAAAATTTGGTGATTTAGTTTTATATTTATAGGCCTTTTTAGGTTTTTGTTAATGTTTTTGGGGTTTAGAGGCCTTTTTTTGGTTTATGGGTGGATAGGTATCAAAGACGTGAGGTATACCATATAGTATTAAAGACAGTAAAAGTACATTGACCATACCATAGACATACTGTACTGAGACTTCACCAAATTTCATACTTATACTGAATTTCCATATAACAAAAGGCAATACAACTAAATCTTGCTACCATGAATATGCATTTATGCTGGTTTGAGCAAGGATCTTCCTGAAAAAATCATGTTGAAGTATGGTGACCACAACTGGACACTAGCATTGGACCATGAACATATTGCTTTCCATTACAGGTTATTGGTTATATTTCAGGCACTAGCACTGGCACTTAGTAGCTTCTTGTCCTAAGGCAAATGCTTACTATGCAAAAAGAGAAGAAATTGCAAGCCCTCCTAGTGGAAGGATTCTATGATTGATCGGTGGAACCAATTAAGTATCAAGAGGACTCTAAGCCCATTTTTACTACAAATGACTTGCTCCTTCCTCCCATAGGGATGAGTGATGCTATTCTCCCAGTGGTGGTTATGGAGATGTCACAACCTACCTAACTAGCTACACCCCCGGGGAGCAGAAGATAAAGGTGAAGACAAATCATTTGAAGAAGAAGAGGGATCCAATCCCTTCAGTGAAGCCTATTGGTGAAGGCAATTATGGTTTCCTGAGATTCCATTAATTTCTAAGCAACCTACTTTGGGGCATGCTGAGGAAGGTTGGATTGAACTAAAATAAAAACTTAAAACTTAAAAGTAAAAGTAGAGTAACTTGTGAGACTATGTTCTCTAAGTAGAGGAGTTAATGATTTATTTATGGTACTGTTGAGGCCCGGAAATTCGCAGGCAACAACAGTAAGGGATTCTCCCCAGTCAATGTTCCCAAGTAGCCCGTGACTATTTGGAATGGGGAATCTGTCCGGTTTGCGGTCCGGCTACCGTAGGTCAAAGTAACAAAAACAAAGGATTTACCGGTTGCGGCCTGGTCCACCGTGTATTTTTGTATTTTTTGAATTAAGTATGATATGCAAGTGCCTAATTAACCATGCAGGGTGATAAGATGCAAGGAACAGTCACAATGTGATGCGCAGGTTCTTACCTCTCGTCTTAAGGCTCACAAGCATCCAAATTGCATACAACAAGAAAATAAAATAACTAACTAAACTATCCCTAGAGAGCAGGATTATCATTCATTGGTGAGTAATATATTTTGTACACGCATAATGAAGAGTTACAGATAGCTGACGCTTCTTTCAAGACACATGAACAATTGCAGATTTTTGAACAACCGGTTAGCCAATTGTTTTATGAACAACATTTATTACTCACAGTGGAAAACATCACAAAATATACTGAAAAGCATTCAACAAGAACATAGGTTCAAGAAGTTAAACACTCTCACAGTTAATGAAACATAGCTGAAAATGAAATAGTTCCCCTTCAACATTGTTCATTTAATCACATTGATACATTCCACATTTTGCTTCCTCCAGCAGGAAAAAGTTGCAGTTTCTGATTGTAAAACGAAATAGTTCCTCTTACAAGCAAATGGTGTACAAGTTTTTCCAGGGAAAAAGTCCCTGTCTAAGTTCTACTTTCAAATATTTAAACTACAACTGCAGACCGCTTGGGCTGCCCCCCAAACGTCTGAACTTTCAGTTCCCCAACGCTTCATATTCCTCTATCTTTTCTGTGCATGCTCGTGCTTGGCTAAGTAACTGCCGAACCTTTCAGAGCTGCGCCTCTGTCACCATTCATTTTGTTTTTTCCTTCGTTTGTCCTTCTCGTGATCCTACTAGTTTCGGTCCGTCTTCCTCCACGCCACGGTAGTTTGACCGATCTCCCAAACCCACCTGCAATCAATCGACAAGAATCATTCATTGGTACTGTGTTACAAAACAAAGCATCAAATTCTACCAATTGAAATGACTATTCCACAAGGAAACGACCAGGTGCATCTCTTGATCTGAAAAGAATTTTGATTAAGCCTTGCACGGGAAATTTCTAAATTGGCAGTCGGAAGGCTTTGACATTGGATGCGAAAAGGCTTTCCTAGCCGCAACGGCGGAAAAGACAAGGGCTAAAGTCACGCGAAACGTGGGCGGGAGAAGCTTTAACCGGAAGTCGGAGGATATTAACATCGGAGGCTAAACAACTTTCCCAACTGCAACGTCGGAAGAGACATAAGCTATGGACAAGCGAAACATGAGCAACAAAAGGCTTTAGTCGGAAGTCGGAAGACATTTAAATCGAAAGTTGAATGACTTTCCCAGCTGTAATGGTGGAAGAGAAAAACTATGGGTCTGCGACGAAAAAGGGTCAACACGCATCGACAGTCGGAGCTCTTTACGCTTCGTACGCTAAGTCGCTTTGGGAGCCACAACAGCGGAAGGGAAAAGGAAAAAAGTGACCGATTTAACAGAAAAATTAAGTGTTTTGGACAGCTTCTCAAACTCAACAACGGACAGAAACCTGTTACAACTCCGCAATGGCGACCCACAATAAAGAACACTTGGTTCGATCAACAAGCGAAACAAACTTAGAATCTGTGACTCACCATAAATTCCAAACACAACCACAATTCGAACCTTGGGTGAGAGTTAAGATTTTACAATCATTTAAAATTAAAACATGACCAAAACTCAAAGGATCCAACGATTAAAAGAATGCAAAATCATGAGGAGGGGCCCTAAATTTAAGAAATTTGGGGAGAACGGTTGCAGCTGCAACAATTGGCGATTACCTGGTGAACCTAGATCTCTGGGTGATTAATATTTGAGTGACAAACCATTTAACAATAAATGCATCTTATTGAATTCTTCCAGCTATCTGGATTTCTCGAATGCCGAAAGTGTGTACCTTCAATCATTGATAATAGTCCAATTTGGGAGAGTGGAAACGAAGATTTTCAAGTCCAGATAACCCTGTTGAGGCCAGAGGATGAGTTTCATTATTACCTTTGTCTTCAGGTAGCTGATAGCTTGGACACCACAGGATTGTAGCACATGGTAAAAATAAATATTCGTTTGTTCCTCGTTCCCATGCCATTTTAGCACTTTTTGTGCTTTTGGACTTTTGTCCCTTTTCATATGAGTCCTCCTACCTGCCTTTCTTACTGAATTTTAATTCAGGATCCTCTATCCCATAGTGCCTTTTTGTGTGAGCGGTGTACTTCATGTTTCAGCTCACAAACGGAGAGGATCTTTCAACAATTTAGTACTTATGATTCAGTATCTGCTTTGATGTATGATGCTTTCATAGGAGTTTTTGACTCTTATTTGCCTTTTGGCATTTGTTTCTTGGCATGGGATCATTTATATTTAATATACTATTCACCTTGCTCCTTTCTATGGGTCTTCTGCTGTCGCTCCTTAGAACATTTTAAGTGTGAGGTGGATCGATCCTCAACATAGTATTCCAGACTCTTTGAATCCAGTTTATTTCAAAGGGGTTAAGCAGGACTTCAATGCACACAGAGCTTATTCGAGAAAACTGCTAAACTGGAAGAAGTTCTTTTAGCAACACCCAGTCTGAGACCCAAAAACGTTTATCATTCCCAAACATTTTGATGTTCCCCATGCAACTGCGGGTTCGTTCCCTTTATTGAAATCAATAAAACTTAAACTAAAACAAATTGAAAAACATGACTCAAAAGACATCTAAACAACTTATTTATATACAAGACATAAGAACTCAAAGAAACTCAGGAAAAATAAGGCTTGAGAACCAAACCATTCACTGGTAAGTTCTCTTCCCACCCTTGTAGATCCTGCAACTTATAAGTAGAAGGGCCAAGCTTTGCTGCAATCTGAAAAGGGCCTACCCACAACTACTGGAATTTAGTGTGCTTTCCTTTCTCATCATGGGGGTGATCCCATTTGAGGACTAAGTCTCCTACTTCAAAGTCTTTTGTTCCATCTTTATGTTTGTCAAACCATCTCTTAACTAACTCTTGCTGTTGCTTAAAGCGTTCTCTGGCTTTAGATCTAGCCTCTTCTGCTTTCAGGAGATTATATATTCTTATTTGCAAAACTTCATCATCTGACCCTCTAGACTCTTGAGCTAGTATGGAAGATGGTAGCATGAGATTGGGAGGAAGGATGGCTTCTTTACCATAGACAAGGGTATATGGAGACACTCCAATCACAGACTTGGGGGTGACTCTATCGGCCCAAAGGGCATTTGGTAATGCTGAGTGCCAAATCCTCTGGTTTTCTACCACAATCTTCTTTAAAATTCTAATTAGATTTTTGTTAGAGGATTCAGCTAGGCCATTTCCTTGTGGATAGTAATTAGTAGAATAATGCAATTTTATCCCTTTATCATGAGCAAAAGCAGTCAATTTAATTGATGAAAAGTACTTAGCATTATCAAAGACTAATGAAAATGGAACTCCAAACCTGGTCATGATCTGATCTTGTAGGAAGCTGATGACTTCGTCTTCATTTATCTTGCGCAACGGGATAGCTTTGACCCAGCGAGTGAAATAATCAGTCGTGGTCAGAATGTACTTGTGCCGCAGAGAGGAATTTGGTTTTATTTCTCCAATAATATCCAGCCCCCATTGCTCGAATGGTTCTGTGATCATCACATGCTTTAGGGGTGCTGCTGCTTTAGGTTGTCTCCCACTACACCTTTGGCAAATATCACACTTCCTGACATGTGTGTGTGCATCTTTGAAGAGCGTAGGCCAATAATAACCGACTCTGAGGATTTTGTGGGATGTAGTATCTCCTGAATAATGTCCCCCAGCAGGACCGTCATGCAACTCTGACATTACTTTCTTCGTATATTCCTTTTCTAAGCATCTGAGAAGAACCCCGTCATAATTCTCTCTGAATAATACTCCTTCAACAAGTTGATAGGAGGCTGATTTAAGGCGCAACACTCTTCTTTGCTTGGAACTCCAATGTTCTGGAAACAACCCTACCTACAAGTAATGCACAAGGTCTCTATACCAAGACTCGGGAGCTGTAAACAAAGGACATACATCCATTAAATGTAATTCAGCTTCATCCTCCCAGGCGTGTTCTTCATTTTTTTCATTTTCAGTCATCTGTTTGCACAACCCTTGTCCTCGAACTATAGACGCTTGTTTGAATTCAAGGTCATACTCTTGAAGAGCTGTTACCCAGTTGCTTCTTCTTTCTCCTAACTCCTTCTGTATAAGAAGAGACCTTACAGCTGGGTAGGGGATGATCACTTTGGTTCTATTTTTTAAAATATAAGGCCTGAATTGCTTTACTGCTTTGAATACAATGTAAGCTTGTTTATCAACAGCTGGGTAATTCAATTCGGCCCCCTGTAGACAAGTACTCATAAAGGATATTGGGAATTCATCCCCCCCATCTTCCTTTTGGGTGAGCACAGCTGCTAGTGAATCATCGGATGCAAAGGTATACAAGATAAAATATTTGTCAAAATCTGGGCTTTTCAGGGATGGTGCATGTGCAACAACAGTTTTGATTTTGCTGAATGCGTTCTTCTCAATTTTAGTCCACTTGAATAGCGCATTTTCTTTACCATCTACTGCAACGGCTTGACAATCTGAGCAAAATCAGGCACAAATATTCACACGAAGTTTATCATTCCCATATATGATTGCATCCCTTTTTTATTATGGGGCAAGGGGATTTGTTCAATAGCCTTAATTATTTCTAGTTCTACATAGATTCCTTTCTTCGAAACTATGTGACCCAACAACTTTCCCTCCGTGACAGCGAACACACACTTCTTAGGATTGAGTGAGATACCATATTTCCGACAGTGTTCGAAAATTTGCCTTAAGTGAAACGAGTGCTCTTCTCTTCTCTTCGAGAATATTGTAATATCGTCAAGGTATACTACATCACTTTAGCCAATCAATCCGCGGAAAGCTATGTCCATAGCTATCTGAAATGTTGCTCCAGCATTTATAAGCCCAAAAGGAATTCTCCTGTAGGTAAAGGTTCCCCATTTGGTCCTAAACGTGGTCTTCAATCTGTCTTCTTCAGCTACTAATACTTGATTGTAGCCAAAGAAACCGTCTAATAACGAAAACAATTCAGATCCTGAAACCATTTGTAGTAGTTGCTCCATGGGTGGAACATGATAGTTATCTTTGTCTGATGCACGGTTTAGGTTCCTGAAATCCACGCAGAGTGTGATTTCTCCAGAATTTTTCCTTACTGGTACCAGATTTGATACCCACTCAGAGTGTCTGACTTTGAAAATGATTCTAGCATCCAATAATTTCTTCACTTCACTCTGAATCAGCGGTTCCAATTTTGGATGCATTTTTCTTAACGGTTGCTGATATGGCTTGATGCCTGCTTTAATGGGGACGGCATGCTTGATGATGCCAGTGTCGTATGTTTTCAAATCTTTGTACGTCCATGCGAAAACATCTTTATATTGTTTAAACAGACTAACGAACTTGTCTCTTTCTGTTGGTGAACAACATTTGCTGAGATTCACAAATTTAGGATTCGTTTTAGTTCCTAAATTTATCAGCTCGAACTGTAGAGATGAGCTGTGGGTCTTCACGTTGGCTGGTCTTCTAAACTTTTCATTTAATTCGAACATTTTTTCTAACGTTCTGACTCCTTTAGGAATAAAATTATCGTACTTCAGCTCAGCCTGATGTTCTTCATCGTCTATGATCGCTCCTTTAAACACCTCATCATTTGTTAAACATTCTATAATCTGCTGGTCATCATCGAACACTCGTAGGTTCGTAATCATATCAGGTACAGAGGGCCTGAAAAGTAATTCAACAGAGCATCGATTATTAGTGGGTACCAACCTAGCAGCTGATGTGGCCAACAGGTCAACTACTACGTTTTTAAGCCTTGGAATTGAAATAATATTGAATGCATTAAAACATTTAAGCAAATCCCATACCTCATTCTGGTAAGCCTTTAAGTGAGGAGAAACACAATGTATTTGATTCCGGATTTGTTTCACAATAATTTCAGAATCTCCAAAAACTTTTATATTACTTACCTTTAATTCAATCGCTTTCTTTAGTCCCTGCACCAGTGCTTCGTACTCAGCTGTATTATTAGTACACTCAAACTCTAATCTACATGAGAGAAAATATTTATTCTTCTGGGGGTCGATCAGGATACAGCCGGCTCCTGACACTAGTACAAGTGATCAATTTTGCCATGACAAAACGTGGCAATATCCATGGAAAAGCGTGGATATTGCCACGTCTAAGTGTTTTTTTTTCCGTGGAAACAATTCCGTCGCAATAGAGATGACCGCTAATTTGTGTTGCAAGAGCGACAATGTTCTATATTTTGTTAGATGTCTAAGCCGCACTATATCCATGCATGTCTGTCTCTGTATCCATGCCTAGCCGTCTCTGTATCCACGCCTAGCCGTCACTGTATCCACGCTCTATATAAGGTTTTAAAAAAAAAATGCAAACCCAGGAATAAGACGTCGCTATAGCCACGCCTTGCCGTCTCTGTATCCATGCCTTGCCGTCTCTGTATCCACGCCTGGCCGTCGCTGTATCCACGCTTTGTATAAGTTTAAAAAAAAAATGCAAACCCCAGGAATAGCGACGGGGATGCTATACCTGCGACGGGAAGACTAGGCAAAGTTCCACGTCATGCCATTTATAAATGTAAAAAATCCTAGGAATACAAAAGTGGCCATATACTTGAATGTTACCCATATCCATTGATTGTATGATGTGCATATGTGCACTTATAGGAATGACAATAGATGACCAAATATAATTTTCAAATGTCATTACCCCTTGCTAAATGTACTGAGCATGCTTAGTGCTATCATTATCTCTACATGTGCAATGTATGATGCAGATTGAAGTACTGTAAATATCGTATATCTGGCAGGTTAACATAGCAGGGCAAAGACATCAGTGCCAACAGTGTAGAATGTAATACAGATGGAATGCATCACCATTCAAAAACACCATTATAGACTTACATACCTATTTGATCGAAAGTCCTCGTTGTCTCTGACTGTCAATCCAGCCTCTGAGTGCTGTAAAAGATACAACCATATGAAAATTACAAGAGCTCCAACATTCTATTATATGATACATCAAAAAAACTCCAGACCACAAAATTCTTAAAATATCTCTTTACAAAGAATCCATTGTGCTCTATCCTATAAATAAGAAAAGCCAGCAAATAATACAAGTATATCAGATCAGTGGAAAACTTACTTGATTTGAACTTTAGTGTTGGGAAGATAGTTTTGAACTTACAAAGGAATTTTTACCGACTTAGAATGCAAGAAAACGTAGCTTCATTTATTATAGCATGCATACTTTGTTGTAGAAGAAATCTCAGTAATAGGAAGCAAGGTATACCCCCCTCACATGCACATTACTTAGTATTGAATGTGGAAAATATTAAACTCTTTGAATGTTCCATGCCAAAATATGTTATGGAGAATTCTCCCTTGTGGAAAGGTGATACCTCCATTGGATCCTTTCCTTGATCCAAGACAGATAGAGGAGTAGACAACTATGATTTCACCCACTATATCAAATAATTCGTTCACTATATCTAACAATTAACTCACACACAAGATATGAAGTGATACAGAAGATATATTTACACACCTTAACATATGTGAGGTATTTGGTGAAGATCAATCCTAATTGCTTCAAATTTGATAGACTTGGATCCAACTCCACTTTCTAGTACCATACACACAAATAGAGGCAAGTAACCTTTTTTAAAACCATTATAAAGTATCTAAAAATGCATGTAAATGACATAAAACATGTAGATCTAAGAAATATATATCTAGATCTAATCTAATTTACTCAATAACAACCAAACCCACCATAGACATCACATTAAACATATAGATGTGAATCACACACATTCATAAACACCATAATGTGGAGATAGAGAGGAGGATAGACTTATAGTGTAATAAATAAATATCTTTGGGAGGAAGGTTAACACTTCTCAAAAGTGTTGAGAAAGCACAACACCAGTCTTTTGGATATATTTGGCTTACATTCCTCAGCTCAGGAAACACTCAAAAAATACTAAAAATAAAAATGATTCATTTGCCACAGCTTCTGGGAATATATAGGCATTTGGCAAGTGAACTCGGGTTGACTGAGTTTGACCCAAGTCTAACACAGTCAACACAAATTTGACTCACCTTGAATCAGTTTTTCTTATTTTGCTTGGGAGCAAGTCAAACATGTAAGTCTGGTATGCCAACTTCAACCCTTAACCCAAGCAAATTAGGTATCATATACTGTATAGTTAGGTTACATCATATATGACCAGATATTTTATTTTATACCATTAAGGAGCATCTTGAAAAGCCTTTCTAGAAAGCAAGGCAGTTAAAAAGTTCTCAGCATATTAAAGGAAGTATGGTACCTCATTGTGCTAGTCACCTTTGTGACTAAGCCTTAAGCAACTAAACATAATATTTATAAAATACTAGATACGGATATCTAGTTTGCCTTGAATAAGAATTCACATGAAAATATGAAAAGAGTCAAATTATTTTTGAAGATGCAATAGATGGACACCAAACTCTACCTCAACAATGATCTAAGGAACTAATCACCAACAATGGATCATCAGGCACCACATAATAGCAGTGTGTGATATTTGACAATGACTTCCAACTCTTCAATAGTCTTGTCAAGTCCCTTTTGAAACAAGTCATCAAGGCTAACCTAGCCCAGAGCTTGCAATGACTCATTGAACCTCAGCAAAAACCAAAATATAAAATCTACAAGGGTTAGCTCAATCAAGCAATGCATCCAACCAAGGCATGCTTCCAATGAGGACGCTATTGTGGCTGGCATTTGAGCTTCCCTCCATCTCGATAGTCCAGGTAAGTGGGGGGGAATCTAACAATGTTTTCCTTGGAAAAATGAATGAACTATATAAATAACATATTGTGGCTTCCATAAAATCATTGACTGTGATCATTTCCTACAGAAAACAATTAGATGACTGAAGATAGCAATTGTAGGAAATGTGTGGCCTCACCTACAGAAAGCCAAAGTTAGATGTGCAAATCAAGCATCTTAGACTTACTACAATGCAAAGAAAGATCACCTGATCAATATGACCATACTAATGAAAACATAAATTGTTTATCAAATTTATGCAAAAGATTTGACAATCATATCCCATGACTATCTACAGCCAAAATAGAAGTTAAAACTTCACTTAAAGAAGAATCTTCTTTGTTCATCA
>LPNX010703668.1:5189-23611 GCA_001517045.1 Pseudotsuga menziesii | reverse complement strand
TATATATATATATTTTCAAAGCTCATAATCTAGATCTTGTTCTTAAAAGGTATCATAAGCATTCTAGATCTAGATTTAGGGAAATCGTCCTTTTTGCATGGAATTTTAAAGAGAATCTGTAACTTCCATGCATTAGATTTATGTTTTATGTTATAAAAGATAAATCTAGCATTCAATGCACATCATATTGGTTTCCTAAAAGGCAATCCAAGATCCCAAGGAAATCTTGCTTTCCTTGGTTCCCTTTTTTACCTTTTTAACTAGTTTTTACTTAGCTTTTTTTGGTTAAAAGTAAGCTGACCCAAAGGTAAATTCAGAGTGCTTTTCAGCATATTTCAGTCTAATAAGATTTGCTGGTTTTTAGTAGGTATAACAGAAAATAGGAGGATCTGCTGCTCGAAAGTGACTTTTGGGCCTTTTGAATCCCCCGAGGGGTCTCCCTTTTTTACCAAAATTTTTAATTTTTGCACTTTGTAAGATCTTGGTTTCATTCTGTATAAGAATCAAGAGGAATCATATCAGTTTTCTGATATTATAACCTCTGGTAATAAAAATAATTTTGAATAGGCTCTTTCAAGCCCATTCCCATCTCCCCTTGGGGGATTTGCGTCTGTGTCATTCTTTGCTTTTTGTTCATCTTTTTTCAATCTAGCGTAGTATTAATCTGCAGGGCAGTATACTTTGATTTAAAATCAATTCCATATTCCATTTCTATTGGTTTCAAAGTAACTTTAATACTTACCCCACGAGCCTCCTTTTGAGCCGAAAGGTGACGAAAGGTTCGTGGTAGTCTAATTAGAAAATTGTGGTTTGATTATATTTTTATGTTTCATTTACTATCATCATTTGTTTTAGTAATCATAATAAAATCAAACCCTCATTTATTCCCCGATTGAGGTCCAATTGGACTGAAAGAGGTTCCTGGAGGGTTTTCTTTTTAACAAGAACATCCATCTCAAAATTTACTGAAATTGACAAGACTCCGATGTGTATACTCTGCACTTGGCTACGGTTCATCTGATCATTCAATATGTATCAAAAGCATTTGAGTGAATAGTATAATTAGGATTCACTCTCCCAAATTGACAAACCATTAAATGAAAATCCAACACCTAGATCAAACCATTACGGTGGCAAAATACCCAAAGGAAGCGGGAACTTCTGAAAAGCGACCTCAGGGCACCGATCTCTGTCACACCCTAATGGGTGCATTATGAACAATAACCCTAGAGACTCCATTCATCCCACATATTCCTTGCAAGTAGCCGTGAAGGTTTAGTTTTGGACATACTCCAAGTACTCTCGGGTATATCTGGAGTCCACCGCTTCGCCTAATTTTAATCAACTCATATTTTCACATTAACTTAAAACGTACCAAGAGGAAATTGCAAAACATTCACTCCATGCACATGCAAGTACATTGATTTTATTTTGACTCCATTTTAAGGCACTGGTTATTTTCTTGCTATATATATATTGTGTCTCATCATTGTGCTTTCATGCGCTCATTTTGTATCTTCTCATCTATGGTTGTTTTTGGTTAAATTCAAACTTCTAAGTAATTCATTCAATTTAACATCACCATACTAAGTAATTATCCTTAGTAACTTAATAGGGCTACCCTCCTTGGCTTCGTTAGGATTTGAGCCTAAACGGAGGAGTCAAGAACAAGGTGACAACCTTGACTCGAGACTTGCCCCCAAGGACACATCGAGTGCCTTGAATATTTTTGCCATGTGACCCAGGTGTGTGAAAGGTGACAACACTTTTTGGTGCCGTTGCCGAGGATAAATATTTTTATTCCCAAGTACAACTTAGCTTAACTTTTTTCTAAACAACTAAAAAGATAAAAACTTTTGATTGATCTAGTATTTAAAAAACATAAAAATTAAAACTTGATCCATCTGGCGAATCCACTATCTAACATCCCTTCAAGAATTTCTACCCAAAGAAACCGTCGACAATTATTCAATCCTCTCCCTGATCCCGAAAGGTTATTAGGGAAAGATTGAATAGGCAAACTTCTTGTAGAAACCTTGAATATTCAGGAGACCAATCCCTCTCAGATATCCATGACATATTTGTAGAGAGTCATGTTCACCAATCTCAAGAAATGATGGAATTATTCAAACCCCTTGACTTTTCTCAGATAGCAGGTGCTCCCCATGCCATTCCAAAATAAGCTATCAAGAAGCTACCCATATTTCAGGGCAATAATTCCATCACTGCCATGTCTCACTTTTGAAAGTATGAAAAGCACCTGGTCAGTTATTGCAATGATGCTGCCCATGACCATGACGATGTCAAAATGAAACTCTTTGCTTTATCCTTGGAAGATGATACTGATGAATGGTACTTGGACCTAGATGATTATTCATATAAAACTATGAGTGAATTCCTAGAGGCTTTTAAGAAGAAATGGGGGAAAAGAAAGAACCAAGGCATCTGCTTGCTGCCCTTCATAACATTAAGAAGATGGAGAATGAAACCATTGATGAATTTAACACTAAGTTCAAGCATGTGGTTGCGTACCTCCCTAACGAAATCAAGCCAAAGGAAGCCTCCATCCTCATATCTTACATCGAAGCTTTCACTGGTGATTTGAGGTACCAATTAAGAGACAAAGAGCCAACCAATCTAAAAAATACTCAGGAAATGGCCGAGAAAATAGAAAAGTAAATGCAGTCTTCAGGAAAATTCAACATTCTAGGTTACACTAGGGGAAACACTTCATACAATGAAGAAAAGGGAAAATCCTTTGAATCATAAGAAAAGGGAGCCTCTAAATATCCCATGGAAAAGGTAACAAACATGATAAAAGACTTGGTTACTAGTCAAAACCAAATTATGGTAGATCAGTCTGCACATTTGAATCTTATGCACAATAGAATAATCACAATGGAAAGAAATAATGAACCAAGGAACTTTCAGCCTAGGAAGAATCAGATGTATTAAAAGAAGTTTCCTCAACAAGAGTCTAGGATTCCAAACCAGTTAGACTCAGCTAACATGGTAGAAGAAGTAATTCCATGGTGTAGACCCTGTGAACAATTCCACCAATAAAGCACTTGTTATGTTGCAAATCAAGTCATGGAACATGGACTTCCCGAGGTCAGTAATAAGGAAACAAATTCAAGCGAGCTTGATCATATATACATCGTAGGCTAGGCCTACCCTTTGTCACCATCTAAACAATACAAGCCTAAGGATGAAACCATTGCAGAATCTTATAGTGAAGCTTATGATGAAAACTGTAATATACATGATGGGACTCCTATGTGTTCTCCATATAATGATGACAGTATGGAAGGTTTACTACCTTGTGACCTTTTCTCTGACGAAGATGAGTATGAAAATGATGACAAGTATTGCTTGGAAAATGATACAAGTGACGAAGACTCCCTTATCCCCGACAAAGATGTTGATGAGGAGTCCTGGACATTCATGGAAAATCTAGTCTATGACATGAATAAAGAGGAAAATAATGAACCAGAAACTTTTGATGGTTTTGTTGATTTTTCTGTCTATGGCATATCTAAAGGAGAGATCATGGACCATGTGGCCTTAGGAAACTTTGATATGAGAAAGGAGCATGTAGTTTATCTACATGATCATTCTGAGACATATATCAGTATCAGTAATGAAGACAAAGATAACTCGATATCGGAACCTGATCTCAACAATGGGGAATCCGTCACATCTAACATAGATGATGGTAATGACTATTGGGATTTTTGGGGATATCTTATTAAGAATCCTATCTATGCTATATCCAACAAGGGGAGTGTCTATTTAGAAATTTGTGGAAGTCCAATCTACTATACTTCCATAGAGGGAAACATGGATCTAGAGACCTTGGAAAATCCTATTATGGAAAAGCAACATTCAAAACTCTTGTATGATCATTCAGAGTCATATCATGTAGAGTCGCACAAGGGTATCAATAATGAATACATTGAGAAACAATATTGTGAAAAGTCAGATGTGATGCAGTCAGTAGATTATCAGTCTCAACCATCTTTTTCACATATAGAGGTTCCTTATGATTTGGAGCTGCTTGGGGCTTGTGCAACAAGTTATTATTTGGTAAGCCCCGGTGATCAGTATGATGATGTAGTCAGTCTGCCTCATCATTCTGATTGGTATATCAGTCCTATCCAGTCATGGATAGAAGCAACCTGCACGAGCACATACAAGTTGTTCAAAATTTTTTATGACATTATTCATGCCTATGATCTCCCATCCATCCCACCCATTCTGAATCATCATGCAGGTTTGCAATTTCTGAATAAGGTATCCTTACATTGGCTGGTAACCAAAGACAAGGAAATTTTTTTTATGTTAATAAAATGCTTAGGTGGTTCCATTGGATTTTTTATTACACTTAACCCTTTTTATATCATGCTTAGAGTAGGAAAATAAGCTCCTTGAAAGAGAGCATTTACTTTCTACATTTCTATTTTATACTTAGCTATAATAAAACTTTGCTTCTTTTACGTAGTTACATTTATTTTGTTTAAATAAATCAGCTTAATGGTTCATTTGGTTTTTTATAAAACTTGTGCTACTGAGGTTTTTCTTGTCATGTTGAGATGTTTTTAGAGGGTATATAAACTAGAGATTCTAGTGTTCTCGTATCCTCTCCTTGCCTTGAATACCAGATCGAGCACACATCCCATAGTTGGAGCAAGAATGTTACCACCTAAGTTGTACTTAGTGGTTTTTTATCAAGTGAGCCTGGTGAACCGGACAAGGATAACTTGTTCAGACTTCAGAAGACCTTTGGAAGTACTTCTGCGAAGTGCTTGTTGTACTATATCACATGTTCATACCCCATGGGGCAATTGTAATAAATGTTTCAGCATGTTAGTGTCTGTAAAAGACTCAGTCTCCTAGAATTTATTTGTCAATCCAATCAGCCCAGGGTGTTTTTTCCATTGGTTATTATTGGTTGTTGAATAAACGACTGATAAATTCTGAGTTTTTCACTCCATACCTCCAAATTTGGGGTGGTCGGCTTGGAATTTAAGCCTATTGAGGTTATTAGAGTCTATGTCCCAATGTATAAACATGCTCGACATCATGGTCGAGTCATATGAACATGTCTAAGTCCCCCTAGGTTTTTTCAATTTTTCAATTTTTTAGTTTTTTCAGTGTTTTTTATTAAAAAATTAATTTTTCCAAAACTTAGGCTATTTTTAATAGTTTAATTCGAAAATTTGATTTTGTAATAAAAGTGGGACAAATAATCAGTTTCAGTCATGTAGGTGCTCATTTTCGAGCTAAGAGCACCATGTAAACCCATGGACCCACTATTTTCTAGTTTTGAGTGATTTTCCATCACTCAAGTCAGAAAGCCCCAATAATCAGCTATTGATTATTTTAATTAATAAATGGATGAATAATGGAGCAAATCCAAAATCATATATCATGTCACGTCCCCGACCCTCTGACCAGGAAAGAGGACGCTACTAACACCAATCAAACGGACAAACAACCCCATGAACACAAACAGGGATAAATGCTGATATTAAAAAGCTTAGCATAACACATACTAAGATGCATATAACATACAAAGATACATAGTTACTCAAAATTCAGTGGAAGCAAACATATACATAAACCAACATTCAACCTGTTCATCATTTCTCATGAAATAGGAGATATAATTGCAGAGATGAAATATTCAGGAGTACTTATCTTTTAATGAAGAACTCGTTCCGCAACCAGCTACGTCGCTACAACATTCCAACCAACCATAGGCTAGCGTGCTCCTTAATCTCTCAGTAACGTTTCCACCCCCGAGCTGGGCATGATTCTCCAAGGAATAAGGGAACAAGAAGGCTTACACATAGCCAAGGATACACAATCAGCAAACCAACACAGCTGGGTTTATCAGGCCATCAACAAATCAGCCAATCCAACACAATCTGAGAACCAACCTCTCCATACACGCAACAAAACAAGAGGTTCACAGCCTGGGTAGGGGAATCCAATTCCTGAGTCGTTCTTGGCCCTATCATGGACAAACAAATCAATAGTAGTGATAGCAAACCACAATGAGAAAGAACCCATGACAAACTACAAATCGTGGGGAAAATAGTAGCCCCAATCTCAACACTGGAACAACAGGAAATATACAGCCCGAAATAGAAGAGGCGACCAAACTCTCAACCTGGGCAGGGAAAAGCATATACACAGACCACAAAACTAGTATGGAAACACACCCCCACGGTAGAAATAGTGAATGGATACTTCACAGGGACATCGTGGATGGAAGAAAATGGCTCACTAAGAATCCACAGTGGCCCAAAACATAATTGAACACCACAACCAACAAAAACATGGGGAAGACAATAGCCCCCGTCTCACAATGAAACAGAAGGAAAATTACAAAGTCCAAAAATGGAAAAGAAATTAGACTCTCATCATGGACAGGAGGAAAACATACACAGGAATATCGTGGCTGACCGAGAACGGATCCTCCAGCTCTCTACGTGAGGAAAACGATGAAGAATCCTCTGCGTGAGAAGGTGAGACCATGAGAGAACCCCCGTATGCGTGAGGAATGAACAGACCCGAGAAGAGTGGCATCATGGAGAGAATGGCAGTGGAGGTTGCTTGCCATTGTAAGGTCAACCACTGGTGGAGAGTGCACGTGGGAAGGGACTGACAATCCTACCGCCCCCACTCCCAAAACAATAACTACCTCAACTACTCAATAGAGATTTTAAAGTGGTGGTTGGATGAGAGAAGGGAAGATGGCAAATCAAACAAGGTGGTAACACATGGATTTGCCCCCATAGACTAAGGTTTGACATTCCCCACCCTTATCCTTTGGAATCATGCCCTTTTCATTTTAACGTTGCACTGTCGTAGTTGGTTGTGGGTTTATTTTTAATTGATGTGCATATTTACATGATGCCAAACTATAATGTGCCAGATAGAATGATATACCATCGACAACTATCCCTATTGCCGAAACATACACAACCAAATCGATGGTGAGGCTTTTGCCTTTAGCTTCTCACCATGATTAATTACATTATATACATCATGCAAACGGGGTGAAAATCAGAGTGTTACAGATTAGTGGATTCTCAGCCGATTTGATTGAAATCAGTCAGATCTGAACCAAATTGACTGGATATAAAAAATCCTTGACTAAAGGAGGTGATCAAATCAGATCCAGATTTGATATTCAGCATCCTTTATGGGGAATTTCTCCCTTCCTCTCTCCTCCACACGTTTTCTCTCATCTGGATGAGTTTTGGTGGATGCTTCAGTCAACAGGTTGAGGTGTCAGTCAAATCAGCCCCCTGATTGACATCTACACTCAGTGAGACTCAGATCTGGCTTAGCTAGACACAGATCAGGCATTGATTGACTCTCCATCAGCTGATTTGGTCTATCTACTTGGGATTTGTGCCCCCCGGGGCTGGATCTCCTAGTTTTTGTATATATCCAAGCATAAGCCTCCTCTTCCAAGCTAGTTAGAACTAGGATTGAGGTGCTGTTGCTATTGTACTGTTGTTATTGTTCATTTGAAATAAACAGAAGCTTTGGAGGCAAGACGGTGTTGTGCCATTGTATTTGTGGATGATCATTGCCATTTTTTACTGAGGTAACCTGTATCTGTATTCATAATTTGCTGATTTCTTGTGGATTCATTGCTAAGATTGATAATAAGCTTATCATAATCTTGATAGGAAAGGTGTTTTTCAATAAGCTTATTGGCCATCTCTTTCTTTTGATGCATATTTAGAGATCTAGATTCAACAGGTTCTATAAGCTTATATGCATGCTATTCTAAATCTTTGTGTATGTACTAATCGGATCTCACAAGTATTTCAGCAAGTTGTTTGATTTCAGCTGAGCTACAGGTTCCTAGATTGGAGAGGATGCTGATCTAGTTTGCTTCTTCACTCTCTCCAAAACCTTCCAAAGGCATAGTCCCTCGACATTCCACCTGAAAGCTCCATGGTGGATATTCAAGGCTACCAACATTTCTCTCCTCCTCTTCCTCCTTCAAAATCAATTATTTTACCCATTTACTTTGTTCATAGCTTTGATATTTCTTAGATCTATCATCTTAAAGTAAATTTAACATAGATCTATCTTCTCAAAGCCCATAATCTAGATCTTGTTCTTAAAAGGTATCATAAGCATTCTAGATCTAGCTTTAGGGAAATCGTCCTTTTTGCATGGAATTTTAAAGAGAATTTGTAGCTTGCATGCATTAATTTTTTTTTTTCTATTATAAAAGATAAATCTAGCAATCAGTGCACATCATATTGGACTCCTTAAAGGCAAGCCAAGATCCCAAGGAAAGCTTGCTTTCCTTGGTTCCCTTTTTTACCTTTTTTAACTAGTTTTTACTTAGTTTTTTTTGGCTAAAAGTAAGCTGACCCAAAGGTACTTTCAGAGTGCTTTTGGGCATATTTCAGTCTAATAAGCTTGCTAGTTTTTAGCAGGTATAAAAGAAAAGAGGATGAGTTGCTGCTCGAAAGTGACTTTTGGGCCTTTTGAAAGCTCTTGGTTTCATTCTGTATAAGAATAAATAGGCATCATATCAGTTTGCTGATATTGTAACCACTGGTAATAAAAATAATTTTGAATAGGCTCTTTCGAGCCCATTCCCCATCCCCCCTAGAGGGATTTGCGTCCATGTCATTTTTTGCTTGTCGTTCATATTTTTTCAATATAGCATAGTATTAATATGCAGGGTAGTATAATTTGATTTAAAATCAATTCCATATTCCATTTCTATTGGTTTAAAAGTAACTTTAATACTTACCCCACAAGCCTCCTTTTGAGCCGAAAGGTGAAGAAAGGTTCGTGGTAGTCTAATTAGAACATTGTGGTTTTCTTATCTTTTTATGTTTCATTTGCTATCATCATTTGTTTTAGTAATCATAATAAAACCAACCCCTCCTTGATTCCCCAATTGAGGTCCACTTGGACTGAAAGAGGTTCCTGGAGGGCTTTGTTTTTAACAAGAACATCCATCTCAAATTTTACTAAAATTGACAAGACTCCGGTGTGTATGCTATGCACTTGGATGTAGTTCGTCTGATCATTCAAGATGTATCAAAAGAATTTGAGTGAGTAGTATAATTAGGATTCAATATCCCAAATTGACAAACCATCAGGTGAAAATCCAACACCTAGATCAAACCATTACGGTGGCAAAATACCCAAAAGAAGCGGGAACTTCTGAAAAGTGACCTCGGGGCACCGACCTCTATCACACCCTAATGGGTCCGTTATGAAAAATAGCCCCAAAGACAACATTCATCCCACATATTCCTTGCAGGTATCCGTGAAGGTTTAGTTTTGGACATACTCCAAGTACTCTTGGGTATATCTGGAGTCCACCCCTTCGCCTAATTTTAATCAACTCACACCTCAAATTTAACTTAAAACATACCAAGAGGCAATTGCAAAACATTCACTCCAAGCACATGCAAGTACATTGATTTTTCTTTTAACTCCATTTTAAGGCACTGGTTATTTTCTTGCTATATATATATATATATATATATATATATATAGTGTCTCAGCATTGTGCTTTCGCGCGCTCATTTTGTATCTTGTCATCTATGGTCGTTTATGGTTAAATTTCAAACTCCTAAGTAATTCATTCAGTTTAACATCACCATACTAAGTAATTAGCCTTAGTAACTTAATAGGGTCTACCCCCCTTGGCTTCATTAGGAGTTGAGCCTAAACGGAGGAGTCAAGAACAAGGTGACATCCTTGACTCGAGACTTGCCCCCAAGGACACACTAAGTGGCTTGAAGATTTCTGCCACGTGACCCAGGTGTGTGAAAGGAGGAAACACTTTTTGGCGCCGTTTCCAGGGATAAATATTTTTATTCCCGAGTACGACTTAGCTTAACTTTTTTCTAAACAACTAAAAAGATAAAAACTTTTGATTGATCTAGTCTTTAAAAAACATAAAAATTAAAACTTGATCCATCTAGTGACTCCACTGTCTAACATCCCTTCAAGAATTTCTACCCGAAGAAATCACCAACAATTATTCAATCCTTTCCCTGATCCTGAAAGGTTTATTAGGGAAAGATTTAATAGGTAAACTTCTCGTATAAGCCTTGAATATTTAGGAGACCAATCCCTCTCAGATATCCATCACATATTTGTAGAGAGTCATGTTCACCAATCTCAAGAAATGACGGAATTATTCAAACCCATTGACTTTTCTCAGATAGCAGGTGCTCCCCATGCCATTCCAAAAGATGCTATCAAGAAGCTCCCCATATTTCAAGGAAATAATGCCATCACTACCAAGTCTCACCTTCGAAATTTTGAAAAGCACCTGGTCAGTTATTGCAATGATGCTGCCCATGACCATGACGATGTCAAAATGAAGCTCTTTGCTTTATCCTTGGAAGATGATGTTGATGAATGGTACTTTGACATAGATGATTATTCATATAAAAATCTTAGTGAATTCCTAGAGGGTTTTAAGAATAAATGGGGGGAAAAAAAAGAACCAAGATAGCTGCTTGCTTCCCTTCATAACATTAAGAAGATGGAGAATGAAACCATGGATGAATTTAACACAAAGTTCAAGAGTGTGGTTGCGGACCTCCCTAACGAAATCAAGCCAAAGAATGCCTCCATCCTCATATCTTACATCGAAGCTTTCACTGGTGATTTGAGGTACCAATTAAGAGACAAAGAGCCAGCCAATCTAAAAACTCCTCAGGAATTGGACGAGAAAATAGAAAAGAATATGCAGTCTTCAGAAAAATCCAACATTCCAAGTTACACTAGGGGAAACACTTCATACAACGAAGAAAAGGGAAAAGCCTTTGAATCAGAAGAAAAGAGAGCCTCTAAAGATCCCATGGAAAAGGTAACAAACATGATAAAAGACTTGGTTACTAGTTTTAGGAATATATTAAACCCACTCACAACTTAGGATAAAATAATTAATCATTATTTGATTAATTATTCACCCACTAGCTTAATTAGTCGACATCCACTTGCACCTTAAAGTCAATACATGCCATTTATATCCTAGGAATGATTTATTCCCAATTCTGGGTTAATCTTGACCACCTTTTGACCATCCAGAATTAGTATATAGGAGTTTACAATGGATTCTGCTTTATTCTACTTTTTTTGCTTTATTATGCTTTTTCTGCTTTTCCTGCTTTTCTATGGATAAGAGAAAAGCTAGTCAACTAGGAAACTGGGAGCTTTTGTTTCCAACCCATCCTCAATTAGTTTTTCTCCATTTTCTAGTATTAGCATGTTATTTCCATCTCCTTGAAAACTCACTCATGCTTCTCGTGAGGTCTTTGATAGATTTAGTAAGTGCTTTATCCACCTATGGGTGTTTTACTATATTTTGGTAAGTCAGCCTTTTTGAGCTTTATGAGTTGTTTCCATACAATTTGATTCTCCTATGAGGGATGTACTATTTATCTACACTATTATTCATAATTATTCAATGGAAGGATACACACCAATATTCATCTCTTCATTCATGTGATTCAGTCTCTTTTCTTCTCTCTATTTTTCCTATGTGTGCTTGTGAGAATTCTTAGTAGCAAGATATATTTCCTGTGATTATTTTTAGCATCATTTCACATAGCATTGATCTATTATTTCTACATGGTATCAGAGCAACAAGGTTGATCAAGTTCTATAGAGTTGAGGAGCGCTTCCAGTCTCCTATCCCTCTCTGAAGAAGAGCTTGGCTAGCTTACAAGATCTTCTCCTAGTTTGTTTTGCAGGTTGCAGAGAGTATCTCTTAGAGCATATCAACAACTTCAATATGGATTCAAAAGTTCCTCTACTATCTCCTTTTAACTATGCTGATTGGAAGCTAAGGATGAGTGCATAGTTGAAGAGGCAATGTCTCTTTGATGTCTCCATTGGTGCATTGAGTGAACCTGAGTATTATGAAGAGAAGATTGATTGGATAAATAATTATGATAGAGCTTATGGAATTATGTGTTTGGGAATGTATCCAAATATATATCATCTCATAGATTCTACTGAATTTCCATTTGAGCTTTGGAAAATTTTGGACAAAGCTTTTGGTTTGCAGGAAATTGAAGATGAAGCATGGAGCGAACCTAGCATCTCCTCTTGTTCTCTTTCTCAATATTTATTAACCTCTACATTCTCTTATGAAGTTGATAATGATGAAGAAGTTTCTCATACAGTTCATGTTTCTGCTTCCCTCTTTCATTCGAATGCTTCCTCCTTCAATGAAGAAGCAAATATTGAAGAGCCATGTTTTTCTGTGTCTCTCAAAGGTGATTTTTCTTCTTGTGATACTATTGATGAAAAAGAAGTAAAATATGGATCTGATGTTGATATTTATTATGATCCTATAGCCCATTCATTGTTCTCTAAATCTCCTATCTTAGATTCTGAGATCTATGTGCCAGATTCTTCACACCTCTTTCATACCTCTCTCATTGATAGTGCGCAACCCAGTGACTTCCAGGATGTTTGCTTAGCCACATCAAGCCTTATTTGTCTCATACCACTTACCTTAATTGATCTCATTTGCTTCAGAATATCCTCCTTTTTTCTTGGCATCAATACTCAGAGCCCTCTTGAAGATTGTGGACATCTCATTCTTTCCTCCTTTCATACAGAGGATTCATTACTAGTGTATTCCCATGAGTCTATTGATATGCTTATATGTGATCCTATGGATTCTGATTTAGAAACATATTTTCAGGTTGATACACATATAATACCACCATCCATACCATCTACCATACCTCTGAATAATCCAAAGACTATACAAATCCTAAGCTCACTAGTTGATTCCTCATTGGTCTCTTATGCAGTGCTATTTATCTTACATGATTTGAAGTCTTTC
This sequence comes from Pseudotsuga menziesii, assembly GCA_001517045.1. Taxonomy (NCBI): domain Eukaryota; kingdom Viridiplantae; phylum Streptophyta; class Pinopsida; order Pinales; family Pinaceae; genus Pseudotsuga; species Pseudotsuga menziesii. The sequence goes on along the minus strand of LPNX010703668.1, from coordinate 10,737 downwards.
CTAACTTTCAATGGCTAGTTATCCACAACCTTAGTCATATATGGATTTATATTAAATGTGTTTGGATTTTTTCTAAACACTTATGGTTCATATCTTATGCCCATCCATCATTCAGATTTTTACACCTATCAGTTTTCCCCAGTTGCTCATAAATTTCCTAGTCTAGCCCTGTTTCCTCATGGAGACATTGAACCCTTTGTCCTTGATGTTCCATATGTTAATATTTCTGATATATCATAGTTTTATCATCCTCATATCAGATATATATAGGTTCTACATTAGATTGGAAGATTGACATGTGATTCACATCACAATTTTGCATCTATTCAGGGAATTGGGTGTGAAATAAATTGTCTTAATTTTTGTACTCTTTGGAAAGGAGTATGCACAGATCCCTTTTCCACTTCAGATTATGTTTGTAGATCAGATTTTGACAGAAAAAAGAAGCATTCAGATAATGCTCCTACCTCATCAGTTGATGAGATACAAGGAGTCTCTCCTCTTCCTTCTTGCAGGTTCTACACTCCAGCGCATGATCATGGAGCTCATGATTTCTTCAACAAGTCCTTCATCTAGAAGCAGTTCAGTTAGCTCATTAAAGTGAATATGAAGATATCTTGAAGACACATTTCAAATTCTGTGCCTTGTCCTATCTTGAGGGAGTATTTTTCCCATGTGGTTTTGCCTCTTTCATCACTTTTCTGGACATAATAATTGTTAAAGGGTGACCATAGCCTTGTTGCTGGGCCCTATATGTATCCATATGCATCCATATGTTTTGTCATACCATCATAAAGTTAGACTTATAGGGGGGTGTAGGAATATATTAAACCCACTCACAACTTAGGATAAAATAATTAATCATTATTTGATTAATTATCCACCCACTAGCTTAATTAGTTGGCATCCACTTGCACCTTAAAGTCAATACATGCCATCTATATCCTAGGAATGATTTATTTCCTGTTCTGGGTTGATCTTGACCACCTTTTGACCATCCAAAATTAGTATACAGGACTTTACAACAGATTCTGCTTTATTCTGCTTTTCTTGCTTTTCTATGGATAAGATAAAAGCTAGTCAACTAGGAAACTAGGAGCTTTTGTTTCCAACCCATCCTCCATTAGTTTTTCTCCATTTTCTAGGATTAGCATGTTATTTCCATCTCCTTGACAACTCACTCATGCTTTTTCCAACTCATAGCTCTTTGATACATTTAGTAAGTGCTTTATCCACCTATGGGGGTTTTGCTATATTTTGGTAAGTCATCCTTTTTGATCTTTATGAGTTGTTTCCATACAATTCGATTTTTCTATGAGGGATGTACTATTTATGTACACTATTATTCATAATTATTCAATGGAAGGATACACACCAATATTCATCTCTTCATTCATGTGATTCAGTCTCTTTTCTTCTCTTTATTTTTCATGTGTATGCTTGTGAGAATTCTTAGTAGCAAGATCTATTTCCTGTGGTTATTTTTAGCATCATTACACATAGAGTTGATCTATTATTTCTACACTAGTAAAAACCAACTTATGGCAGATCAGTTTGCACATTTGAATCTTATGCACAATAGAATAATCATAATGGAAAGAAATAATGGACGTAGGAGCTTTAAGCCTAGGAAGAATCAGATGTATCAAAAGAAGTTTCCTCAACAAGAGCCTAGGATTCCAAACCAGTTAGACTCAGATAACATGGTAGAAGCCTGTAATTCCATGGTGTATACCCTGTGAAAAACTCCACCAAGAAAGCACTTGTTATGATGCAAATCAAGCCATGGAACACGGACTTCCTGAGATCAGTAATCAGGAAACAAATTCAAGCGAGCCTGATCATATATACATGGTAGGCCAGGCCTACCCTTTGTCACCGTCTAAACAATACAAGCCTAAGGATGAAACCATTGCAGAATATTATAGTGAAACTTATGATGAAAACTGTAATATACATGATGGGTCTCCTATTTGTTCTCCATATAATGATGACAGTCTAGAAGGTTTACTACCGTGTGACCTTTTCTTTGAAGAAGATGAGTATGAAAATGAGAACAAGTATAGCTTGGAGCATGATACAAGTGACGAAGACTCCCTTATCCCCAACAAAGATGTTGATGAGAAGTCCTGGACATTCATGGAAAATCCAGTCTATGACATGAATAAAGAGGAAAATAATGAACCAGAAACTTTTGATGGTTTTGTTGATTTTTTTGTCTGTGGCATATCTAAAGGAGAGAGCATGGACCATGTGGCCTTGGGAAAATTTGATATGAAAAAGGAGCATGCAGTTTATCTACATGATCAGTCTGAGACATATATCAGTATCAGTAATGAAGACAAAGAGAACTTGATATCAGAACCTGATATCAACAATGGGGAATCCATCACATCTAACATAGATGATGGTGATGACTATTGGGATTTTTGTGGATATCTTATTAAGAATCCATGTAAACCCATGGACCCACTATTTCCTAGTTTTGAGTGATTTTCCATCACTCAGGTCAGAAAGACCCAAAAATCAATTATTGATTATTTTAATTAATAAATTGATGAAAAATGGAGCAAATCCAAAATCATAGATCTGTGGATTCTCAGCTGATTTGATTGAAATCAATCAGATCTGAACCCGATTGACTGGCTCTGACACATCCTTGACTGAAGGGGGTGATCAAATCAGATCGAGAGTTGATCTTTAGCATCCTTTATGGGGAATTTTTCCCTCCCTCTCTCCTCCACACGTTTTGGCTAATCTAGATATTTAGTTTTGGTGGATGTTTCAGTCAACAAATTGAGGTGTTAGTCAGATCAACCCCCCGATTTACATCTGCACTTAGTGAGACTCATATCTGGCTCAATTAGACATAGATCAGGCATTGATTGACTCTCCATCAGCTGATTTGCTCTATCTCTTTGGGATTTGTGCCCCCTGGGCTGGATCTCCTAGTTTTTGTATATATACAAGCATAAGCCTCCTCTTCCAAGCTAGTTAGAACTAGGATTGAGGTGCTGCTGCTATTGTACTGTTGTTATTGTTCATTTGAAATAAAGAGAATCTTTGGAGGCAAGACAGTGTTGTGCCATTGTATGTGTGGATGATCATTGACATTTTTTACTGAGGTAACCTGTATCTGTATTCATAATTTGCTGATTGCTTGTGGATTCATTGCTAAGATTGATAATAAGCTTATTATAATCTTGATAGGAAAGGTGCTTTTCAATAAGTTTATTGGGCATCTCTTTCCCTTGATGCATGTTTAGAGGTCTAGATTCAGCACGTTCTATAAGCTTATATGCATGTTATTCTAAATCTCTGTGTATGTACTAATCGTATCTCACAAGTATTTTGGTAACTTGTTTGATTTTAGTTGAGTTGCAGGTTCCTAGATTGGAGAGGATGCTGATATATTTTGCTTCTTCACTCTCTCCAAAACCTTCCAAAGGCATAGTCCCTCGACATTCCACCTGAAAGCTCCACGATGGATCTTCAAGGCTACCAACATTTCTCTCCTCCTCTTCCTCCTTCAAAATCAATTCTTTTACCCGGTTACTTTGTTCATAGCTTTGATATTGCTTATATATATCATATTAAAGTAATTTTAACATAGATATATCTTCTTAAAGCCCATAATGTAGATATTGTTCTTAAAAGGTATCATAAGCATTCTAGATCTAGCTTTAGGGTGTTAGAATAATCAACCCATAGTATTTACCCACTTAGACATTAATTCATTTATTTTTGTCTTATTTGCCTAGTCCATGAGTCCCACCATGTGCAAGTTGCTAATTGCCTATCCATAGAGGTCAAACTTGCCATATTTGACTCATGTAGCGCTTGGGAAATCCTTAGGAATAAAATCTTCTTTATTCCTGGCCTCCTAGGCGCCCTTCTGCTTTTTCTGCTTTATTGCCTGCTTTTTCAGTGTTTTAAGGCACATAGGAAAGAAAGACTAGGTGAGGTGAATCAGCTTTGTTGCCTCTTCCTCCTCCACTCTTTCCTCCATGAAAAAGCATGTATGAGCTGCCATTCCACCACTCATTAGCTTTCCCATGCGCCCTTGCCAATTCGTGAGCCTCATGACAGATTTGGGATCAGCTTTTTACACCTATGGGGGATTTGCCTATTTTGGGTAAGCCTGCTTTATGCTAGTTTTGGATGCCTCCTTATGCATTCGACCTATTGATTTATTTTATATATTCAGAAACCTATGTTATTATAGGGTTGGCTATTGTACACTGAGTTAATATAATTTCGTGTTACAGCTCCATATTCAGTCTCCATTGTTGACAATTTTGCATGATCAATTGTAATTTGTTGTGAGTGAAATTAATCTATTGCTGGTCATAATTTCTACATGGTATCAGATGCATTGTAGGTTATTACTCTCCTTCAAAAAATTTTTTGCAGGTTTGACATCAAGACTGGGAGCCTTCTACTGACAGCCGAGACAGATTTTCTAAAGCTATGGATTCACAGAAAACTATCTTGACTCCCTTCAACTATTTTGAATGGAAAGCAGAGATGGAGATCTTGTTGAGAGCGAAAGGACTCTACAGGGTGACTATGGCAATAGAAGCAGAGCCCAATGCAGCTGCAGAGAAGATCAAATGGCACAATCGGAGAGATGAGGCTTATGGCCTCCTATGTCTCAGTATTTCCCGAGACCTCCTTTTCCATCTCGATGGATTAAATTCACCGAATCAAGTATGGGAGAAGTTTTCTGAGCTTTTTGGAAAGACAGATGAGATGAGGGGACATCAGATCAAAAATGAGCTGATTTCTCTGAGTCCCAACAGCTTCGAATCCCTGCAGCTATATTTCTCCAAGTTCAAAGCACTAGTTTTGCAGCTGAAGCAGTGTGGTATTGAAAAGAAAGATGATCAGCTCATATTGGCCATCCTCTCGAAGCTAGGACCTGACTACTCAGTCTTTGTTTCAACCTTCTATGCCACAAAACTCACAGCTCGAACCTGGAAGATGCCTAGCCTTGCAGATTTCATGGAATCTCTCACACAAGAACAAGACAAGCTGGTGATGATGGGCACCATCAAACCTTCCAAAGACCAAGCTCTGGTTGCTAGAGATTCGAGGGTGGATTCTAAAATAAAAAAGAAAGCTAAAAATCCACCTGAGCAAAGAAGAGACAAGAAGCAGTCTCCGGAGGATCAACAAGGTCCCAAGAAAAATACCCAGAAGAAGAAAAAGAAAGGTGATATGAACAAGTGCTCATACTGTTCGAAGGGCAATCACACTGAAAGCTCTTGTATGAAAAAGTAGATTGATATGTTGACCAATATCCTAGAGAAGAATGGCATCTCCCTTCCAGAAGGCTCAAAGAAGAGAGAAGGAGGATCAAGTTCCGATGACAGAGAGAGAGACTTCATGCTCTATTTGCTGGCACATCAAACTCACCCAGTTTTATCATAGATTCTGGAGCTTCAAGACACATGGTTTCGACTAAGGAGGCTTTCTCCTCACTGGATATGTCGAAAGGACCATCTATTGTACTGGGAGATGACTCTCTCACTGAAAGTAAAGGAAA
>LPNX010703659.1:39224-64717 GCA_001517045.1 Pseudotsuga menziesii | reverse complement strand
TGAAACGCCCCGCTTTTCCGGCAAGTTTTCGATGAAAACCGGTTAAATTTTTTTCTGGAAATGGTTGTTTATGAAATTTTGCAATTTGGGCGATAATAGGCGGCTGTCCTGGACTAAATGGTCCATTTCAAAACTACCCAGATGCTTGAAATTACAATCAGAGCATTCTAAATTACGATTTCAGCAATAATTTATCTGCCGGATTCCGGCGGGTTGGGGTGTTTTTGGTTAGCGCTTATACTGCTCCCGCCAGAAGGCTTCTTAATGCCAGCTTCTTTAATGGTATTAACAGCTGAAAGGGATTTCTCAGCAACCAGAGAGGTGGGAATTTGGAAAGATAAGGTGAATATGAAAGAAGAACAGTTGAATTAATGAGAATGAGCATAATCCACGACAACGCACTTATGAGCCGCAACGGCCAAAGTGTGAATTCAAATTTATATCACTCGTATATTTCTAGCTGCCTTCATTCGTACAACGTTGTCTCTTAGCTTGGCCAATAATGCAAAGTGCAGGGAGTTGACTTAACAGTTTTTGTTTTTTGAGCTTGCTTCATACTTATTTGGATTCATTTCCTTTATATGACAACAACTAGTGGAGTAGACTGTGGAGCCCCAGGGCCATTTCCTCGGACAGCTGCAGCTATCTACTTCAAAAAAGAAAGGTGACTATTGTTGTTACTGTTTATTAGTTAGATAATAAAATCGATATCATAAAAAATATTTATTTTCTTGCTTATTGTTAGTTATTGTTGTAAGCCGAGATTAAGAGATACTTCACACCATTGAACTCTATCATATGATCATGTTGATCTAGGGTAACATTGCAATCTGCAATGCAATTAATGACAACCAAACCATTAGAATGATCAAATCAACCATTAAACTCATCAAAAACAAAGAGATCAACCATGCCAACAATTAAATCATATTATAATCAATCACAACCACACATTCAAAAAATTAAGTTTGCTATCCAAGCCAATGACATCCAACATCCACACTATAAGTGTGGCCTACTATAAATGAACAACAATCTAACTCATTTTACATTTTTTCATTTCACAAATGAAACCACTTAGGAGATGAGTCCCTTACGTAAATCCTTGACTCAAGGTTTTGCACAATCAATGTTTTCTAAATATTTATATGACATAGTTTAAATACGTCATAGTGTGCATGTCCAAGCTAACCCCTCTATTGTTCTCTTATCGACTATACTATTTTATGAGGTGCTAACCTCTATTTTTGAAAACTTTCATTTACTATTATGGTTGAATATTGTTTTTTCAATGATGAAGTTTTCAATTAATAAATAGTTATTATGGTAAATTGCTTCGTGTAAATGTTCAATTTATCAAGGCTGAAGGATTTGTTATGGTAAATTATTCCTATTCCATCATTTACATGTTATGGACATATTCAAGCTAAAACAATTAAATATGAAACAGTTAAATGTTGAATGTTAAATATTTGAAACAATTACAATATTTGTTTGTCCACGCCATATCCAATTCCATAATTGTAACAATCAACATATGGAGTCGTTCAAATCCAAGTATAAACAATTTACAATTGAACTGAGAGATGCAAAGGTGAAGTGTAGGGGATGAATTGTACATTTATCATGTCATTAACATTAAGCAAATAATAAAAAATGGGCATTTAGTATGTTAACTACTCCCTTTATCAATTTCTTATTGCTAGGCTCTTATGTGGACCTTAACTCACTTTTTTTGTATTATAGTTCTGTTTTGTTCTCATATAGGTTGTTGTAACAATGGCAAGAGGGAATTATGTTCCTCGGACAAGGAGGGCACAAAGGCGAGTCGGTAGAGGTGCATAGCTACAATATACTTCATCAGGTGAGGAGATACATTAGACTGTTGTTGGCAAGAACAAAGAAGAAAGTGATGAAGACCAAAGCATTCCAAAGCTTGATGGTTTTTCTCGCCCTATACCTACAATGCACACATTTGGTTCAAGCACAAAAATTAATTCTATTAGAGGTTGGACAAAAGAGGACATGATAAAGGCCGCATTGATGATGTCGAATTCAACGGGTATTCTGTGAGAGTAACTGCAAAAAAGTAGGGGATTTCACCAAACTCAATGCATTATTGGCTAAATAGTCTCACTCATACCAAGAGGAAAGGGCCTCTCACAGTGTTAACTACACAGAAAGAGAAAGAAGTGGTTAGTTGGTGTAAGGAGATAGTTGATATGGGCCACATGATAAAATTGATATAGTTGAAGTTGAATGTTGCACAAATCTACCAATTAATGTTGAATCCATTCAGAGGATTTCTTGAGAAGTCATGGTGGCTAGGGTTCAAGAAAAGACATCTAGAACTTGTTTTCCAAACTACAGAAGGCTTGGATAGAGACAGAGACTTGAATTTGTGCCCTACAGTTGTTTCTAAGTTCTATGACACTCTATCCAATGCTTATCAGAAACTTTCATATAGTCTAGATCATATATGGAACTGTGATGAAACTAGGTTACGAGCAAGAAGAAATTGTGGCATGTGGGTAATCGCTAGGAGAGGTAGTAAGAATGTGCCAAAAATTCTGCCTAAGAGTAGGGTGTTGATAACCATTACGTGTCACATAAATGCAGTGAGTGCACACCAATCCTCGGGATTTATTTGTTCAAGGGAAAGACTCGGTTGAAAATCAAGAACTGTGAGGTGGGAGCATGCATAGCTGCACATCGAAATGAATGGCTGACCAAAGAACTGTATATGAATTGGTTGTGCCACTTTGTTGCATTTGTACCAGGTGGTGTATCACATGAAAACATACACTTATTGATATTCAATGGCCATGGAGCCACATATCCCTGCAAACCATTGAAGCAACAAACACCATAGGCATTGATTTTCTAACCTTGCCTGCACATACCACCCATAGGTTGCATCTCACTGATGTGAGTATGTTTGCGCCATTTAAATATTGTTTAAGGTCTAAGAGAACAACGTGGATGGAAAAGAACCCCAGGGTGTAGGTAAAAAGGTTTGAATTAGTTGAACTTGACAATAACTCATTTAAAAGGCCTCTCACTCCCTGAAATATCAAGGTTGGATTTAGGCAGACTGGAATCTGTCCACTAGATTATGATGCTCTTCTCCATTATATGGATTGTAGCCAAGTATTTGAGGTACATGTCCAATAAGATGCAAATGTGACATGTACAACATGTTATCCCTCTCTTAATGATATTTCCAAGAAATTTCCAACCATTGGGTGACAATTATGAACATGCCACACTTGCTACTCAATGTAACAATGAAGCAAGTGGAGATGTCATGGAAGTTGTTCAATCACATGAAACATGTACATATTCACAAATGAAGTTCATAAGGAGATTGTTGAAATGAATGTGGTTGAAGGTTGCCAACATTATGAAGCAATGAAAAGCAGTTGACATTGCCAAGCCAAGTGGAGCAACCTAAATGCTTAATGCAATCCATGATGAAGATGAACAAACATATTATTACTAACACCAACAAATAAAGCATGAACATGCATTCGTAGTCAACATTATTGAACAATGAACTTGTCCATTATTATGTGGATGACGTTGGGGGTTTAGAAGAAGGCGTCGTAGGTAGTGAAGAACCAGTTGAAGAAGACAATGCAGATGTAACACAACTCCTAGTTGATACTCATACACTCAATGGTACACCACTCAAGTCATCCCTAAGGTTTCCAGTGGAGAGAGCGCTAGAAAATGCAATGACAAGATCAACATATGTTCTTCGCTTAAGTAGGAATTCATAGTTACTCACTTCAAATGAGTACATTTCATTGTTAGATGAGGTAAAATAAAAGAAAAGGAGATGTGAGAACTAAGAGAAAATGAATAAGGATCTTGCAAATGAGAAAAAGGTTACAAGGATTATCTAGTCGAAGAACGGAGACTTGCAAGGCCTTAAATAGAGAAAGTTAAGCAATAAAAAGAGCACCATAAACAATTTGCTAGACTACAAGAGGAATAAGGTAGGATGGAGTCCAGCAAAAATGGGCAACACGGACTACAAGAGGAATAAGGTAGGATGGAGGAGCAGATGGTGTCCAATTCTATCATTCAAATTGCAGACAATACATGTTTATTCCAAGACCTTATAAACATCCAGATCCTCCAATATCATCACGCTGGTCGTGTGCCCCACTTTCTTCATGGTACTGGGAGGGTCAATATGATACATTCATTTCCAACTCCTACAGTTAATACATGGATGTTGGGGAACAGTCATAAGTATGCCCTTTCAATCCTCCAGGGTTGTCGCAGGAAAAATTGGCCTCCGGAAAATGCAGGTAGCTCAGAACCCATTAAAAACATGCAAATGCACACAACTCAACTCATTCAGATCATGCAAATACAAGTAGTTCAACCTACTTTGTTGATGCAAATGCAGGGAACCCTAGAATATTGGGCAATGAAGACAATCATTCTATATATGCATGGATATTTTTTTATGCTTATGCCTAACCACATCCAATGTGGATTTTGCTAAACAATGTTTTGTTGTAATCAAAACTAGACCATGAGGGATTTTTCACCTATAAATCTGAGATCCTAGTCTTATCTCAAACTCAAGGCTTTGTTTTCCAATACTATTAATATAAAATAAAGTGTTGTCACCCATACTTGGTTATAAAATAGCCAATGAAACCCACACTACACATTCATTATGGTAATCAAATTGCTAGTCAACTCGCACAATGTCAAGCCTAATTTATTTCCAAGTTTATAATCAGGGTATGTTTATTGGTTATCTAATAAGCAATTATCTAATCAACATGACACTATATGGAAAGTGAGCAAATATAATCTTGGATTGTTTGGACAATTGAGAGTTGAACCCTGTCTTCCTAACAAGTCTAAATCAGCTTGCATATACAACATCCCAACAATCACCAATAAGCTCACGACTATCCGAGTTTGTCAATTACAATGAAAACTATAAATACAAAGACAACAACAAATTACATTTGGAATTAAATCCCGGATATTGGTAAATGATATATCAGAAAAAATACAGAGGCATATTACAACTACAACAACAATTCCAACTACAAATACAATTCTATTTTTACAACTACAATTACAATTAATATTGCAACTACACAACATTGAAGCTCATAATTTATTTAACGATATAGCATGATTATTATCGTTTACTATGGCAATACAATTACAAATACAATTGCATCTACATTTATATTGAAGCCCATAATTTATCACATGACCAAATTACATAGAAGCTTAGAATTCATTGTAGTTAAAGAAAAAACACAACCAAATTACAATCACATTGAAACAATTCGAATAGAGAAAATCTCTAAAGATATGAAAAAAACTAAATACAAGCACGCCCAAGGTTGAACATATTCCAAATATGCGCACTGCAACCTGCTAGCACATTGGTTTGGGTCACCTAAAACAAAGAGGATAATTTGTCACAAGACAACTTGGCCTCGATATGACCAAATATGCCAATGGTGCCATGCCAATTGGAATTGTTAAAGCCATATCATACCTAAATTGCAATATCAAGGAACCCTGGTTAGAATAGAGCCTAACCTCTAAAGCCATGAAAAAAACTTAAAGACAAACACGACCAGGGTCAAGCAAATCCCAAGTATGTGCATTGAATCTCGTTGACCCATCCACTAGGGTTAATGAAAACAAGGATGATACTCTGTCACAGAACAACCAAGACCCAATATAGCCAAATATGCCAATGGTGCCATGCCAATTCAATCTATTAAAGCCATATCATAACCAAATTACAACCACAGTGAATCAATTCGAAAAAAGGAAACTCTAAAGCCCTTAAAATTCAAATTCTCAAGCACATTGAGGAACAATCAAAGCCCTAATATACATATTAAACCCTGCTAACCTTGCCATTAGTGTCACCTCAAACTTGTCATATTAGTTCAAATAGTTAAAGCCATACCATAACTAGACTACAAGCACATTAAATCAATTAGAACATATAAACCGTTAAAACCTTGAAAACCCAAATTGCAACCACAACAAAGGTCAAACAAAGCCCAAATATGTGCATTGAAGCCAACTAACCAAAATCATTATGGTCACTACAAATATGGAGGGTAATCTATGATAAAACAACCAGCCCCTAATATGGCCAAAAATGCATAATGGTGGTGTTCAAATTCAAACAATTACAACCATACCACAACCAAATTACAAGCACATTTAAACAATTTGAACCGTCAATCCTCTCTAGCCCTAGAAAAAGTTGAATTACAAGTACTACCAGGGTCAAATAGAGCCCAAACATATGCATTGAATCTCGACAACAAAATGCTTTTGGGTTAGTGCAAATTCAAATAGTACGAGCCATAACATAACCAAACTACATGCACATTGCAACAATTCCACCAACAAAAGCATTAAACCCCTAATAAAACCCAATTACAAGCACGATGGGGGCCGTATAATGCCAAAATATGCGCATAGAATCTCGACAACAAAATTCATTAAGGTCAATGCCAATTCTAACCATACAAGCTATAACATAAACAAATTACATGCACATTGCAACAATTCGAACAGAGATACCATTAAATCCATGATAAATATGGTTTACAAGCACGACAAGGGTCTAACAAATTAGTCCCAAATCTTTCAAAACTAATTAGGTAAAAATCTTGCAAAATTCCAACGAGAAATTATCTGTTCATCATGACCGAGCACAAATCATAGAAGAACTCACATTCGATACAAAAGCACACATATTTCTAGCCAGGAGTAGAGGTATTTGATAAACATAAAGGGTCATCAGATCGTATGATAGAAATCCTACTAGGAAAACACAACAACATCAGCGTATGACTATTCTCCACGAAAGATGCAGTTAACTCCACACTTAGGCTCCACGAGCAAGAACTAGCCAAGGTCGACAACCGAGCTGCGTTGGCAGGAAAACACGTGCAGTTAGAAAATGTTGAAACCAAAACAAATGAAACGAGCCATTAACACACAAAGGCTAGAGGTGGGTCGAACATGAACAACACTAGTTAACAACGAAACTGTACGCCAAGCAACCAACTACACAATCAACAATCAACAAGGGTTCAATACCATGAGAATAGGCAAACCGACTGAGAAGCACCATTTTCTGGGTGAGACGGCCACCCAAAAACCCTCGCATAAACCCACGCTGAAAAGACCGGATCAAATGTTGGATTGAAAGCCCAACTACTTGCACGTGACGAGGGATCAAATTTGAAGGGCAGGGTCTCATTTCATCTTGAAGGGATGTGAGAAATTGAACACTTCAATGTTGACATGTAAAAATAAATTATTCTTTTCATTTGAAAAAGTAAGTGTATAATAAAATTTCATTATTTATTAAAAGCTCTATATAGAAAAAAAATGACAATAAAAAGAAATTTCAAGTGATTCAATATTTACATGGAATTAGTGAGGTAAATCACGTATATGATGATTTATCACGTCCAAATTCTTTTTATGGGGGTTACTCAAGAGTTAGTATAGAGGAGGAGAGACTAGAATAAAGGTCAAGAATGAAGAACATGTAGCGGTGATGGAAGATGAAATTGAAAAAAAAACACATTTAGAAAGGGATTGGTGCACTTCTTTTGTTAATGTGAGCATAGTGATCACCATTAGGAGTATTGGTTTTTTGTATTGCATTGTTCTTTGGCCTATTTATTTTGTGAAGGGAAATGTTTGTTTCTTATCATGCTAAAGTGATTAGAGTAGTTGAGAACTACTCATGACCTTATTTGAATGCATAATATGAAATTGGGGATGAAAGTAGCCTCATGGGGTACTAAAGCTTATTTGTGTCTAGAATTGTTTTGAAAAGAGTTCCACTACTAGAAGTGCTATGTGACAAGGTCAAAAGAGATTAGGCATGATATTCCTAACATTAATAACAAAAACTAAAAAGATGGTTTTTCTCCAGTGCCAACATATCCACCTAAAACTAGTGTACTTTTAACATTGTACATCCCTCGAAGATTTAAAATTGTTGATCCTTGTTGTGACCACTTGATCATTACCATAACCAATGGTTTAAAGAAACAACATAAAATTAAAAAAAAAATAGAAGAATAAATTTTCCGTGACATTTTACCTTACATGTTTTGAAATGAACTTTTCTACATGCAATTAAAATCATTGGCCAAAAAAAGTTACACCTAATCCCTAAGCATTGCCTTCACCATAATAAACCTAAGTATTAGAACACTTGAAAATTTCTCATTTGTGTTTTCAAAACTCGGTGCATATAATTATTATTCAAACGCATTGAAAAAATATCCTTTAAACTTCAATGTGGATCTTACTAGTATCTGGATCTCACGCAAGAAGAAGTTTGAGAGGGATTCCACAATTATCTTTTCAAAATTCCATCTTATATTTATGTGAAAAGGTTAGACAAAATACAAGGACTATTATATACTGTAATCTCTTTGTGGGCCTTACATGATTCAAAAATGTCATTTTGACAAAAAAAACATATTTACTATCTCTTCTCTTAAATTTTGTGTTGATAGGTTTGAGGAGTGGTATCCAAGGTAATTGTAGACTCCATTTGATATGTCAACATTACAAATATTTATCAAGGTTCATCATCAATACAATGAGTCTAGTTCAGTAACGGATAAAGATTTATTAATATATCTTTAACAACACATTTTAAGAGGAAACTAGGAAATTGATAATGTTGACTACATAACTAAGACCAAACCCAAACCCTAACAATATTAAGCTAGATAATAAGGTAGTCTAAGTTGTTATTAAAACAAACACCCTAAATTGCTACAATGATTCTAAACTTAGAATAGAATAAAAATCTAAATTAAATTTATTAATATTAAATATTTTTCTTGATGAATAAATTGTGAATTACTTAAAACCTATTTTTTATAAACTATATAACTAAATGTAATATCTAATTCTAACCTAGAAATACTACAAATTTTTATATAAAAGAATAATTTAAGAGAATGTTTTAATAATTAGTGAGTTATTGGCCATAACCTAGGAAATATTTAATGTAAAAAAAACTGAAATTATCATATCTCATTTACTCTAGTATAACCTAAAAGGCATAATTCTAATAAAAAATAAAACTTTAAGATTAATTTACAACTTAATCTTGTATTGCTATCTAATTTTTTTATAATAAAAGTTAACCTATATTTCATTAAAGAACACTGCAATAATTGAAGAGAGGCATTTTTTTTAATAATGTAAATGAGGTCAATTATGGTAAAAAAATGTTTTTGTTTTAGAAATTCATCTCTTTGATTATTTTCATATTCAAAAGTAAACTTTAAAAAAAGAAAAAATTTGCCTATTATAATTTATAGTTTATGGTCAATTTTGAATGTACACAAACTTATTGGAAAATGGAAATGAAAAGAAAATCATTTTGAAGCAATAAGTACATACCCCAAAGGAATAGTGATTGAGACTAGTCGCAATTGTCACACACGGAGATATACCCCTCTAGGTGAAATGCACCATGAAAAACATATTATCTTACCTATGTAATAGCAAACTTTCCTCTCCCTATATATTTCTTTTAGTGCCTCTAGTTCCTATAATGTAATGAAATTGAGTTGGAATGCCCGTAGACCCTATAATGTAATGAAATTGAGTTGGAATGCCCGTAGTCCCTATAATGGTTTAGTCTATCTATTCATGAACTATTCATGAACAAATCTATCTATCCATGACATAAGAAAGAGTAGGTGAGTAGGTAGACTATAGTAAGGGAGTGAGCACAAAGCAAGAACCAAAGTCAATACAAATTGAAATGGTTTACATCTAATGCATACATTGCACATTCTTATCCACGTGGCCTCCCTGATGTAGGCGTTATCCTCATAAAAGTAAATACCTTCTATACCTTTTAATTATATAAATCCTAGAAATTGGAAATAAAATAAAATAAATCATTTCCAAGTCTCTCCAATATTGACATCTTATCCTAGCTAATTATGGAAACACTTCAAATTCTCCAACAAATATCAAGTATTTTAAACTTTTAATTTTAATTTTGTTTTGTTCTGTTATTGTTTATGGCTTTTGGATGCACACAAAGTAATTGTAAATCAAAAATAAAAAGAAAAGCATTGCCACCACCTAAATGTTTTAGGAGCAACAACTATTTATTCAACCTCCCACATCCCACGAGAGATGACTATAATACACACTCGATTATTGTGTGGAAACCTATAATTCACATCTCTATGGCCCTCACATGATTTACATTGGAAATCATTGGGGAATCTTCTTCCATTCATGTCATGGAGCAAGATCTCATACAAATATGGAGACACACACACAGATACACCATTATCATTATTTTAGCTAATGCAAGTTCATACATATATAAAGAAGTCTCTACTCTCCTGGTCCCTGGAGCATATAGTTTATTGAACTTAGATAAGGGACAACTCTGTTGGGTCAGTGAAAAAGTCGGTCATTAGGTCGTTGATAAAATAAGGCATTGGAATTTGGAAGAACCTTTGAATGGACGATTTATTGCGCTCAATGGCAGCTCTATTGGTCAAGTGCAATAGGGCCTACCTAAAATAAAAACCCAGGAATTTAATACCTAATGCTTTCAGGGAGCAACTTTTTTTATGAACCCTAAATTCAACAGCTATGAATCATGTCCTCCCCAAATTTTCAATTTGAAGTGATCAAACAAAAACCTCAATTTTAGGTGGATTATGGATAGTCCCTCCAATGTATATCGAGTTTATCACCCAGTTCGAAGTAATCAAACAAAAGCCCTAATTTTAGGTGGATTATGGATAGTCCCTCCAATCTATATCGAGTTTATCAGCCCTATCGGAAAGGTTAAGTATTTATTAGTCCAATATAAGGAATAACTTAAAATTCTCCAACAAATATCACTACAAGTTGGGTGTCTAGTGTCTATCATAGTCAACAAGGAACACGAATCATAAACAAACATTTGGGAGGTTTGAGATAGTGAGGATGTTGAAACCATGTTCTTTACTAGCTCACTACACTCTCAGTCCCTCATTCATGAATGTCCGTCGAGGATTCCCTTGTTTAGATATATTGGTAGACAATGTTTTCTTCTTGTTTCCATTATTAGAAGGCTCACAAGAAAACAGAGGGGTCAGAGTCTACAACATTTACAGTGTCGGTTGTTAAATATTTTATCCTTTCAACCTTTGGATTTCATTAAGGAAATTGGAATAATTCAAACATTTGTATTCAATTATTTTTCTTTCTTTCAACCTAATGTTTACAATTCATGGTAGATAAAGCGCATTGGCATATTTGGAACTCAAATACCAGGCTCTTTCTGCTTGCTACTCTTCCCAAATGAAGTTGTGGTCCTAGCCTATGAAAAGTATACATTATTTTGGTTATGATTCCATTTATATACTGGATTTTTAGGGTTACATCTATTGAGTATTCGAGACTTAGTCTGGCAGACGCGCGTAGCATAATACAATACAAATTTCAAACACTATTTTGGATGGGGAAGTTTTAAACCCTTATATTTATAACACGAGAATGAACTCCAACAAGCAACACATTTAACATTTCTCCATATATAAAATGTTACACAAGTACAAAATGTTGTACATACTTGTAAATTCAAGACAACCAAGTCAGCAGCTTAGCTTTGCAAAATCTTCTGGAGGAAATAGAAATTAGGGAGACATTGAAACATGGAATTGGAGAGTTGAGAGTTTGAGTCCCAACCTCCGACTGTTCTATACTTGTAAACCCAGGATAATGTTTTTTCTCCCACAGACTTCGCCAATCTCTTTAAGTTCAGGGAAGCTCAATCCATCCTACCCAACGTTCTACCATTGCTTCTCTTGCTCCTACCTATGATGCAGGTGGCACCTTCGAGTTGTGCACCGCAGAAGAAATGAGGAATTAGAATGCACAAATGTTACCTTCTACAGAAAGACGATTGAAAGCAACGCCATCTCAATTCCCTAATATATCGATGCTCCTAAGCTGATTTACCTTGCCGAGTTAGGGAAATGCATGATTGTGTATTTCACATGATTACAAAAAAAATCATTTTATAATTGCTTCTACATAACATAGATATATCTGTGTAGGTGAGGGAAAACTGGGTATTATTTTTGCGAGGTGTTCGGAAACTTTTATAGATCATTCTTCGTTTTGAGGGCGCTTAGGGCGTAGATTAGAGAGCCCACGGGAGGAAGAGGAAGAAGAAGAAGAGGAATCAAGTCAAAAGGTTCAAGGCGAATGAGGAGGTGAGACCTAATAGCGATATTTGCAGGAGCATCCCACTGGTGGTATAATGATGGCAACGAGCCTCTCCAAATCGTAGCCATTACCGATGCAACCATCCCTCATAATCAGCTCGGGCGCAGTAGTTAATGTGTAAGCATCTCAACAAATTAAGTAATGAAAATATTCAGTTAGGTATATGACAAATTCTTTTGTTTCTTTTAGAGCCGACTATATGCATATTGTACAACCCTTCTCTTTGGTTGGAACTCCGTTCCAGTCACCTTTGTCTCTACAGCCTAACCCTCTTCCTTTGATAAGATAAGCAGACTAAGCGGCCTAGGTGGACCGTGCGAGACTAGGAGTGCTGATTCAAATGATTTTGAGCGCAGTAAATGAATGGAAATTGGAATAAATCTTGGAATCATTGACTAAATAGTATAGGATATGATTCATGAACACAAACAAAAGGCGACGTGTCGCTATCCTGCTACCAAAGATTTGTCATCCGAGTCCTGTGGTGGTTATAGAAATGTCTGGCACTGGGTGAAACACTGTTCTATCAACTTAGAGACCCATTGGACCAGGTTAGGTTCGAATCTGGCAAAGATTTCTTAATGCATTGTAAATTACAACTTATAAGTTGTAACCCAAAAAACAACACGATTAGTTTTTCCTTACGGAGCCTTGACAGTGGAGGGTTGTCAAATCATTTCACCATCCATAGATATGACTTATATGAGCATTTAATTTCACATCATATATTCAAATACTCAAGTGACTTGTAAGTTGTGAGATCATGTGACTCGGTGAACAAGAAGATGCCAGATGGAAAACTAAGTTGGCAGGTT
Source organism: Pseudotsuga menziesii (assembly GCA_001517045.1). Taxonomy (NCBI): domain Eukaryota; kingdom Viridiplantae; phylum Streptophyta; class Pinopsida; order Pinales; family Pinaceae; genus Pseudotsuga; species Pseudotsuga menziesii. The sequence continues at coordinate 51,593 of LPNX010703659.1, read as the reverse complement.
GGCAATCTCTGAGACCAAAATTTAATGAAGTTGGTGAATCAATAGTGCATGCCAATGTCATTAAATGCTTTAAAAGTGAACATGGAAGTTGAACTTGGCATTGGGAAACACAGCGGCCCACCATGGTCCGTGCCCATTGGGACCGACATCCTCATCCATGACCCTACTATTTGAGGGAAATTGGGCAGACTTTGAGTCCCGATTCTTCCATAGTCCACCGAATCATTGATAAACCCTGGAAGGGGAAATTTTGTACCTTCCCTTCTGTTGCAAATTTACCAAGGCTTACTTAATTTCATTATTGACGGGCTGGAAATGAAACTAAATTTATTTTGCATGGTAAAATTCCTTGTGACCTTCTATGAAGAATAAAATGGCCTTTGAAGGGCTCTGAAGGCTTCAAATTTGAAGCCTGCACTTGACCACTAAGTAATGATTATTGCTGCAGGTTCATTGCTAATACTTAGAGCTTAGTATTTTGAGATCCAATCATCAACTAGCAGAATCATTGCTCTCTCTAAGGCTGATTAATTTTGACTACCATCCTCCCCTACTACATGGATTTCTTAAACCTCATTAATCATTGGCCACGTACCTATTCTCTTTACAGCCAAGTTCTCTTGCTCTATCCATGCCGTTGGTAGTTGTAGTGAGTCTTTCCCATCAACGCTATGCTATATTTCTCATTTTTCAGCCAGGGTATGCCAAGGTCTTTGAGTCTCTGAAAATAGGTTGTGGCAACAATGTCTAATGGAAACAATGGAACACAAGGAGATGAACGGACTGAGGCGGCGGAGAAGAAATCAGATCCCACATCGAATAAGAAACAGAAAGTAGCGTTCTACAAGCTTTTCTCATTTGGAGATGGTTGGGATTACCTTTTAAAGACGATTGGCCTTGTGGGAGCTTGCGCTCATGGGGCCTCTATCCCCATCTGGTTCATTTTTTTTTGGGAAGATCATTAATTGTCTTGGCCTTGCTTATTTGTATCCTCCGGCTGTTTCTTGCCAGGTTGCACATGTAAGTTATCTCGTTCCAGTCCCACCACCCTCAAATTTTTGAGCTGAATCGATAACCTGGGTGAAATAATGATGCCAAGAACTTATTTGTGTGTATGTATGTTGTTGGTGCAGTATGCGCTGGAATTCGTTTATTTGGCAGTTGTAGTTCTGTTCTCGTCATGGACTGGTAAGAGATCTTTGTTTTGAATCTGGTTTCTATTGATTTATAAAGAAAATTCTCTGTGACATCAATTCTTCTGGTGGCAGAGGTGGCTTGTTGGATGTATACCGGAGAACGACAGGCTACTCGCATGCGACTGGCATACATGCGGGCGATGCTGAATCAGGACGTGAGCTTCTTTGACACCGATGCCACAAGTGGGGAGGTGGTGTCTGCAATCACCAACAACATTATTATCGTGCAGGATGCCATTTCTGAGAAGGTAAGGTGAACTGATGAATACATACTGGTTATTTGATTGCTTCCTGCATGGCGGGCCGTTGGGCAGGTGACGCGGGTCGACTGATTTGGTTTCAGGGAACTATTGCAGGTTGGGAATTTTTTTCATTTCATCAGCCGATTCGTTGTCGGATTCGCAGTGGCTTTCTCGACGGTGTGGCAGCTGAGTCTGGTAACGTTGGCGATAGTACCTTTGATTGCACTTGCAGCGGGTATGTATGCCTTCGTTATGACCGGCCTCACGAGTCGCAGTCAAAAGGCTTACATCAAGGCAGGGGGAATCGCTGAAGAGGTGTGCATTCGCAGGCCCTTTTCATAAAGCTTTCAAGCTTCTCACTATGTTACCACGAATCGCACCTGATGGGGAACTTTTGGCAGAAATTTGTAACCGAAATCACATAAAATCCTTTTGGCAGAACTGTTTTCAATATCTAATTAAGTAATATACACAGTTCGTATCTGAACACTGGAGTTGATAGTCCTAGAAACTCATGAATTTTTATTTCTGTTGCGCTTCTTGGTTCTGGTACCATTGCAGCTTTCTATTCAACTGCTTTGATTATTCTATTATATTACTGAATTGGGCAGGTAATTGGGAATCTGCGGACGGTGTATGCATTCGTTGGAGAGGATAAGGCAGTTAGTTCATACAAAAATGCTCTGCAGAAGACGTATACAATTGGAAAAAAAGTGCGGATTAGCTAAAGGTCTTGGCCTGGGATCCACTCACTGAGTGCTGTTCTTGTCTTGGGCGTTGCTGCTCTGGTAGCAACAACCACATTAAATTAATTAATGTGTCTGAATAGGCTGATAGGCTTAAATTTAAGCACATACTATATGGAAAAACATTAATATAAAAAGTATGTGCTTAAATTTAAGCCTATAGATCAGACACATTAATTAATTTAATGTGGTTGTTACTAGTAACGGGTGAGCCATAAACATATCTACAAAGTATTAATCGAAATAATATTGTTTATTTAATTATTTAATTTAATAAATAATATATTTTATTTTATTTATTACCATGATATTTAATTAATATAGTGATTCTAATACTAGTATATTATATTATTTTATGGTCAAAATATGGTTATTGGTCGAAACTAACCAGCGTAAATCCAAATCCTAGGCTTTATCAAGCGCCCAGATGGATCAAATCTCTCGAGGTGCAAACCTCTTCTTAGGTATAAATTGATTTGATTCAAACCAAAAGACACATATTTTTATTTAAGGTCCACATATAATTTTATTATTATTAATATTTAATATTATTTATGGCAGACATATAATATTCTTTATTTTGTTAGAAACTAACATTGCATGGTTTCCCCACTCCTACAATCATGGGTTGTTTAGAAGGCCTTGCACATGGTTTTAAACCCATGTGCAAAGCCTCCTAAACTATGTACAATAAAACCATGGGTTGTTTAGGAGGCCTTGCACATGGTTTTAAAACCATGTGCAAAGCCTCCTAAACTATGTACAATAAAACCATGGGTTGTTTATAATGCCTTAAAACCATGTGCAAGGAAAACATTTTTTGTGGATAATTCAATTGTGTTTTTTTCTTGACGCACATATTTTTTTTATAGATAATTAATTTTTTACTTTTTTAATGTTTTGTTAGGTAGAAAGATTACAACATCTCCCCCATATTAGATTGTTTTAATGATTAGTGGGCACAATCTCCTTTGAAGCTTGTTGATGGATATCCAGAGCATCCTGAAATTCGAACACTGCACAAAAATTTTCTGTGCATGCTTGGTTTCAGTGTGTTAAATAGTAGTAAGATTTTTTATGGTAGTGTATTGCACTTCAAGATTTCATTGTCTCTCGCCAAATGCGATACCAAAACCTAACTGATTCATATACCCCAAAGTAGTCATGTTTCTGTTGGTCCAAACTTCTAAGAATGGTCTTCGTCATCTTAGGTAGAATTTCTGAGATGCATGATTGGGGTTGTCTTTATGCAAATGCATTGATCCCATTCTTTTAAATCTATTTTCTAGTACACGCATGCTGTGGACTCTTATCATGAGTGCAAAATCTTAGTGATGATGAGGTGGGGCACATACTAAAGAAGGTTACCAATGGAGAAGATAGGAAATCTTGTGCCAAAGTATGTACACAATGGAGAAGAGTTGAAAGCTCAACCATGGAAATGCTTAGAGTTCTAATCCCTCAGCTCTTGCATTCTTTTCTGCCTAGGTATAAAAACTTGTTAACTCTTGAAGCAAGGAATGGAATCTGTGACCTTGATTTAGAATTAATATCTGACACTTGTTGTGTCCTTCAAGTCTTGAATTTGAATCTATGGCAAACTGTGAGCTATGGTAATGTATTTCAGGATTCCCATGTAGACACTGTAACTGATCAAGGAATCTGCTCCATAGCTGCTAAGTGTATGGATTTGAGAGAGGTTTATTTGAGGAGAAGAAATGGCTTAGGCAATGCGGGTCTTACAGCTCTCATGAAATCATGCCTAAATATTGTACATTTAGACCTGGGATTCTGTCATAGGATAACAGATCAAGCACTAGAAGCTATTGGGGCTGCTGGGTACTTGGAAGTTCTCATACTGCATGGCTGTACATTGATCACTGATCGGGGATTGGCCTCGTTAGCGGCAGGATCAACTGCAAGATCATTGAAGAGGCTCGAACTTTGTCAATGTGATAGAATTAAAGACTTAGGGGTTAGTATTCTAGAACAATTGTATTATTTAAAAGTGTTGAATCTGGCAGAATGTGGGCCAAGAATTACTGATGCTGGGTGTGTCGCTCTTAAGGGGATTTCTACTCTTGAAAGCATAAACCTCTCATGGTTGAGTAATATTTTAGATGTGTCGTTGCTTTCTATCGTCAGAGATTGTCAAAATTTGAAAGAAATAAATATTGCTGGTTGTGAGTCAGTTACAGGAGATGGAGTCCGATCATTTTCACAGCACACCTCTTTGCGGGCAATAATTTTGAATGCATGTTATAATATTCATATTGAAGACATCGAGCAAACTGTGCTCGAATGCCCCACCTTGGGTCACTTGGGATTAGATAGAGAATTGAGGCATTGGATTCCTGCTCGCATGCTTGAGAGGATCGAAGGTCGCTGCCAAATAGAATGGGTATTTGAAACTTACTGGATCGAGGATCGATTAAGTTGTACATGCTTTCTTTGGGTATTTGAAACTTTCATTTGCAGTAGCAGTAAGAACATGATCATCAGTCATAATTCTAAATGCAGTATGAATTTATTTATTGTTTACATGTTGAATTAATGCAGTATGAATTTTTTTATTGTTTACATGTACACCTTCTTGCAGATACAAGTGGATGACGTATGGAGAGGGAGGCACTGCACGAACTGCATTAGGTTCTGGGCTTATGTATCATGGCATTCCAAAAGTAAAGACGTGCTCTTTCACTACATGCAATAACTACTCCTATACTTGTTTAATAGAGTAGAAGAAATTTAAAGTTTGGTTCAATATTCCACAGAATATGGAAATGCACGATGAGAATGCTGTGCAAGTATATGCTTGATTTTAAAATGTGATTTTTCCAGAGTGTATGTGTTTTAGTGTGATCTATTAGACATTTTGAAATTTAATGAGAACAGGACCATAGATACAGTTTTCTCCACTGTAAGCTTATATTTGTGAGCTTATATTTGTGGCTGTTCATGAACACTGAGTTACTTTTATGAGCTTAGGAGGCTTGCGTTGGACTGTACTTCATCAACAGACCCGAATGGATTGTTACTAAACATGCATGCTCCTCATATTCTTACGTCTCGGTCCCTCTATATGACACTCTTGGTAACTCTCAAAGTCTGTTTTCAACGTGTTGGTTTGATCTTATGCTTTAAAATCAGTTTTGTTGTAGTTAAATAGTCTTGATCATGCGTGCAACTAACTTCTACAGGTTCAAATGCTGTAAAGTACATTATAAATCATGTTGATATATCTGTCGTATTAGAAAAATAACTTTACGAAATTGATATTATTTTTTATTTTGTGTTAAAAAATCTCTCCCATAATATTCACTATCACTATTATTTTTTGCCGACATGTTACAAACGTTACATCACGTGACAAGATCTCTCCCATAATATTCACTATCACTATTATTTTTTGCCGACATGTTAGTAACGTTACATCACGTGACAAGATCTCTCCCATACTGGGCTGTAGAGCGCCTCTCGGCGCAATAAAATATAGTATTTTATTTATATAATTGTATTAAAGTAAACATAAAATAACGAAGTTATTTTTATGAAAATAGAAATATTTAATTATTATATTTTATTAAATATGCTAATTAACAAGAAGGTATTTAATTCACATGTTATAAACAAATGTAATAAAGTATATCATCACAAATTCATAATGTAACCTAGCCATGACGTTCCATAACATATTATTGATGTACCAAGTCAAGATATGTTCATTATTATGTTTTTATCTACATTATGTATTGTGTCGTAGAACATATTAAGATTTGACATCAAACGTCATAGTGAAATGCAAACCTTGATAAACATCATAATGCGACATAACATTCTATATTACTATGTGGAATGTGGATGGTTTAAACCATTTCTTTTGTCAAACGACTATAAAATTAATAAAATTCTTAAAGAATTTTTTTAAACATCCAAACACACTTTATTAATGTGTCACATATTGGGCATTATCACAATGTGACATAACCCTTGATGAATGTCGCAAATATAACATAACCTGTGATAAACGTCACAATGCAACATAACACTTATTAAACACCAACTATCGCATTATTAATGTGTCACATATTTGGTTGTGTTGACATATACCAATCAAACACCGTGACAAACCATGGCTTAATGTCGTAATGTGATATAACCCTTGATAACGTCGCAGTGAAACGTAAACCTTGATGAACGTCATAATGTGACATTACATTCTACATTACTATGTAGAATGTTGATGGTTAAAACCATTTCATTTGTCAAATGACTATATATATATATATATATATATCAAGAAAATTCACACAACATGATGGCGAATAATGTGAGACAAGCATCGAGGAATGATGAATTTCAATATCCATGAATAAATGTTTCGATCGTTGCGATGAACGTCCCAATGCAACAAAACCATTAAGGAATGCACTATTGAGGAATGTCGCAATCCAACATAAGTATTGATAAATGTTGTAAGTCATAATCCAATATATTCCTTTATGAACGTTGAAATCCAACATAACTCTCGATGAATGTTGCAATGCGACAAAACCATTAAGGAATGTACAAAAATGGAATGTTTCAATCCAACGTAAGCGTCAATGAATGTTGCAATGCAACAAAGCCATTAAGGAATGTACCATGGATGAATGTGACAATGCAATATAACCCTTAATAAATAACATAATGCGACATAATCCATAATGAATGTCAGAATGAAACATAACCATAATAAACATCATAATATGACATAACCCTAATGAAGGTTACAATGATGTACGTCAAAAGTCACATTGAATGTCATATTATTAATGTGTCTCACTTGGGTATTGTTGATGGACGTCAAAAGTCACATTGAATTTCATATTATTAATGTGTCTCACTTGGGTATTGTTGATGGACATCAAAAGTCACATTGAATGTCATATTATTAATGTGTCTCACTTGGGTATTGTTGAAATGCGACATAATGACATAACCCTAATGAATGTTACAATGATGGACGTCAAAAGTCACATTGAATGTCATATTATTAATGTGTCTCACTTGGGTATTGTTGATGGATGTCAAAAGTCAAATTGAGTGTCATATTATTAATGTGTCTCACTTGGGTATTGTTGAAATGCGACATAACCTTTTAGTGTCACAATGTATAACGTGTGATACAACATTATATGTTTTTCAAATTAATAATTTATGTTTTTTTTTCAAATTTATAATTTGATTATTTACTCTTAATAAATGTTATAAATCAAATTTGAAACCTTATAATTATTCTTTAACTTTTCTATTAATTTATGTTAGATAATAAAAGAGAATTTCCAAGAATAACAAGATTATAAATATCATACCATTCTTAATTATTTTTTTTACAAATGAGATTAATTTAAACATAGTATAAAAGTTTATTTTACAACATAACGTTTCAAGAATAATTTTAATATATTAAAACTATGATGAATATTATTATCAATTTGGTAAAAAGAAAATCCTTTTATTTCTTATTTTAAAAAAAATAGTTAACTTTATTTGAAGTTATTCTCTTCATTTTCTAACAATCCAAAGAGTACATGAAATTTTTATACCATATAAAAGTTTATTTTATACCATAATGTTTCAAGAATAATTTTAATATATTAAAACTATGATGAATATTATTATCAATTTGGTAAAAAGAAAATCCTTTTATTTCTTATTTTAAAAAAATTAGTTAACTTTATTTGAATTTATTCTCTTCATTTTCTAACAATCCAAAGAGTACATGAAATTTTTGCAAAAATACTACTTAAACAAACATATTTTTTTATAATAAGTTAATGTGAAAAAGCTAGAATATAAATACAACTTGGATTGTGGATTAGACATAAATTTAAGAGTGACAACAATTTTATTAAACTATAAATAACTACATAAATACTATATAATATTTTTTTTCTAAAACTACATAAGATTTTTTGCAAATAGGATAATATACATAAATACATTTGACGAAAGGAAAACAATGAACCTTGTTTTTATTTTTTTCGCAATCGGAATGATTTTTTATAGTGGATCGGAGGACTTGTCCTCTACGTCACTGATGTTTCAGAAGGAAGTTGATAAGTGACCTAAAAATAATTCAGCTTCCACGAGGTATTTAAACTCTGGAGGAACAGTCTGAGCAGGTTATCTTTAAGAAAAAATAATTGAACTGCCCAACGATATTTAAATACTCGATGAACAGTCTCTCAATTTTTATCAGTTTAGGATTGTGTGCCTTACGGAATTGAAATATATGTAGAGCCCTTTCATTGGTATTGATGAGAGATGAGACATATGGAAATAGGCAACTTACAAAATGTATATAAAGACATTACAGAGATGTCTTTCACACTTAGAATGACAGACCTCTTCTGCGAGATCCATTTGCAGTTGGCTGCCCGTGCCAACGATGTATTTGACGATACCGGGGAACATAATTAACATACCCCCAAAGGCGTTGAAGGAGATGTTAATCGGCGACCTTGTTTTTATTTTTATCACAATTGAAATGATTTTTGATAGTGGATCCGAGGACTTGTCCTCTATGTCGCCGACGTTTCGAAAGGAAGTTGATAAGTGACCCAAAGAATAGTTTTTTCGATCGTCGATGCTTTAGTGGTTAACATTTCCGATCCTTGATACATAACGATCCCGAGTCAGTTGCTTTCATTTTTTGACTCTGAAATAGAGTACTCTATCATGGAATGCAACACTTTTATGATTGCCTAGAAAAGGAGCATATTGGATTCAAGATCTGAAAACGCATTGAATAAATAGAACCTTCATTGTCATGGGTCCGAGTATCATTCCACTCGGTTGGATCAGTGAACTGCAGCCGACCCTTCTCTTCTTAAGGATTAAAGCAGATTTGAACCTATATTTGAATGAAGGAGCAAATAATACTAAGAGTAGCTCCATGTTTTAAAATCTCATATTATGGAGGGGATCTAAATAGTATTTTCTTAAAACATATTTATATAGGAACCTTTTTTATATTTCAAGACACAAGACACAATCAAATTGGACATACCATTTCAATTTTATAATAAAAAGGTAATAGCTTTCCATTTAAAGCGTTAAGCTCTATGCATTCTTGATTCAATAAATTCATATCAACACTAAGTTAAAAAAAAACTTTTCTTCACACACATAAGATAAAGCATCGACTCCAAAATAGCAGTGTTAATGACATAAACGAAAAGACAAACCAGACATGTAAATTCAATCTATTTTTTTTTAATAAACCATTTTGTGGATAAGAGATTATGACACGGCTAGGTTATCTTAAATTAATTCTGACGCAGAAATCTTAACAATGGAAAAATCAGAATATATTTTGCAGCCTTAACCCCTTTAAATGTCATGATTTTGCGCCTGTTATTGAAGCACTTCAGGGGAGAACGATTTTTTGGCAAGGCTTATGGTGGCGTGTCTCTCGAACCCCAACAGTTTACATTAAAAAATTCATAATTATCCATTAAATTCCAAGTTCCAGGGATTGATCATCAGAACTTTTCATCATCGCGCTTGAACCATTTGCAGAAACCCTTTAACTCTATTGATTGGTAGCCTATGTGTGCCTGCCATTGAAGCACGTTAGCCGAGAATGCATTCTTCGCAAGACATATGATGGCGGGTCTCTCCAACCCCACCCATTTTCATAAAAAACTTCACTGTAATCCAACACCAACATCTCTGTCGGTATTCTTGATGAATGTCGCTAATGTAACATAACATGTGATAAATGTCACAATGCGACAAATTGCTTATTAAACTTCCACTATCACATTATTAATGTGTCACATCTCACATCTCTGGTTGTGTTGACATATACCAACCAAACACTGTAACAAACTATGACTTAATGTCGTAATGTGATATAACCCTCGATAACGTCGCAGGGAAACATAAACCTTGATAAACATCACAATGCGACATAACATTCTACATTACTATGTAGAATGTGGATGGTTTAAACCATTTCTTTTTTCAAACGACTATATATATATATATATATAAAGAAAATTCTTAAAGAAATTTTCTAAACATCTAAAATCCAAACCATTTATTTATTAATCAAAATATAAATATATTATTAATTAATTGATTAATGTGTCACAATAATATTATATATCATAACACTTAGGGTTATATCATAATGCAAATGAGACATAATCATTAGATTACTTTATAAATTGGGATAAATTGAATGATGAGCATTTAATTATTTTTAATTTATGGTTAATATTTGATTTGAGGAAGATTATGGTTGTATATAGAGATGTTTTTTCAATTGAATGATGATGATGCCAAAAAAACATTGAGATATAAAATAACAAAAAATGTATTTATGTTTTAAAATAAAAATATAAACTCTAAATAAAAAAATTTAATTAATATTATCAAAATATAAACTATAAAACAATTTCTATTAAAATTTATTATATCTATTTAATAGTTATTTAAGGATGAGCAATATATTTAGTTGTAAAAATCTAAAATCCAAACCATTTTTTTATTAATCAAAATTATTAAGTATTATTAATATATATAATATTAATTGAATTAAAATAATTTCATTGAATTTTAATGCTATATTTTAATCAAATACTTATAATATTATTAATTATATTATATTATAATATGAGTATGGTATTTAATTAAAATATTATAATTAAAGTAATCATCAAATATTATTGTTGTTATGGGTGTGGTTCATTGGTCGTACTTAACCATGGTTTACTTTGGTGAATCATATGGCCATAGTTGATAATGCAACAAGAAATTTTCTAAACAGCCAAAAACACATTATTAATGTGTCCAATCTTGGGCATTATCGCAATGCGACATAACCCTTGACAAATATCAGAACATGACATAACCCTTGGTGAATGTCGGTATTGTAACATAACTCATGATAAACGTCACAATGTGACATAACGATTATTAAACGCCCACTATCACATTATTAATGTGTCACATCTTTGGTTGTGTTGACATATACTAACCAAACACTGTAACAAACCATGGCTTAACATCATAATGTGATATAACCCTCGATAACATCACAGTGAAACGTCAACATTGATAAACATCACAATGCAACATAACCCTTGACAAATATGACAATGTGACATAGCCATTCATGAATGTCGCTAATGTAACATAACCCGTGATAAACGTCACATTGCGACATAACCCGTGATAAACGTCACATTGCGACATAATGCTTATTAAACACCCACTATAACAAACCATGTCTTAACGTCGTAATATGATATAACCCTCGATAACGTCACAGTGAAACGTAAACCTTGATAAACATCACAATGCAACATAACCCTTGACAAATATCACAATGGGACATAACCCTTGATGAATGTCGCTAATGTAACATAACCCGTGATAAACGTCACAATGCGACATAATGCTTATTAAACGCCCACTGTAACAAACCATGGCTTAACGTCGTAATGTGATATAACCCTCGATAACCTCACAGTGAAACGTAAACCTTGATAAACATCACAATGCGACATAACCCTTGACAAATATCACAATGGGACATAACCCTTGATGAATGTCGCTAATGTAACATAACCTGTGATAAACGTCACAATGCGACATAACGCTTATTAAACGCTCACTGTAACAAATCATGGCTTACTGTCGTAATGTGATATAACCCTCGATAACGTCACAGTGAAACGTAAGCCTTGATAAACATCACAATGCGACATAACCCTTGACAAATATCACAATGGGACATAACCCTTGATGAATGTCGCTAATGTAACATAACCCGTGATAAACGTCACAATGCGACATAACCCTTGACAAATATCACAATGGGACATAACCCTTGATGAATGTCGCTAATGTAACATAACCCGTGATAAACGTCACAATGCAACATAACGCTTATTAAACGCCCACTGTAACAAACCACGGCTTACCATCGTAATGTGATATAACCCTCAATAACATCACAGTGAAACATAAACCTAGATAAACATCACAATGCGACATAACCCTTGACAAATATCACAATGGGACATAACCCTTGATGAATGTCGCTAATGTAACATAACCCATGATAAACGTCACAATGCGACATAACGTTTATTAAACACCCACTATAACAAACTAAGGCTTAACATC
>LPNX010703659.1:28277-32695 GCA_001517045.1 Pseudotsuga menziesii | reverse complement strand
TCATCCATTGACACTCCCCTTTATTTGTTTGACCCTTGGCCTGCTTTTTACCACTGCCTTCTCTGTCCACGTGGGTTTTTGGCCAAAAGTCACGTACATACGTGGATTTTTGGCCAAAAGTCGCGTATACACGTAGATTTTACACTAGAATCCTTTTTTCCACGCAGGTTTTTGGCCAAAAGTCGCGTATATGGGCCTTCCCATGCGGGTTTTTGGCCAAAAGTCACGTATATTGGCTTTTCCATGTGGGTTTTGGGCCTAAAGTCGCGTATATATGCAGATGTTCTTTATACAGTCGCGTACATCCTCCCTTTTGGTGAGTTTGATGTTGGGGGAAGTTGCTGGGTGGGTTGTGAGTGTGGTTGGGTCTTCCTTGGGTCTGATGTTGTCTGTTGGATGCTTCTTTTGTGACCAGAGACCGCTTTTTCATTGATTTTTCTTTGAAAGTAGTTTTAGTCATTTTTCCTTTTTGTTTTGCCATTAGTGCATTACTCTTTTTGTCTTGGTGTCTTGCTGGGCTTGTCTTTTATACTTGCTGCGGAGACTGAGATTTTTAGATGACTTTTATTGCATTTTTCATTCTTTTATATTGAAAAATACAAAGTAGTTGCACTCTTAGTTGCATCTTAGATATGGATTTGAGGAGGTACTTGCATTGGATTGCTTGGATGAGAGTTGTGTTTAGGCTTTCATATAGGAAGGATTGCATTGGCATTCGGAAAGAAATATGTATTTATGCATCTCATGTAGTGGCATACCCTATTTGTCATTTGACAAAGATTGCACTTAGCATTGTTTGTTATGGTGTGCATATTTATTTCACTGCTGAGTCATAATGTCATTAGTTGCACGGCCATTTCCCTTTGAGTAATTATAGCCAATTAAAATCAACACTAATTAAAATGAATTACACTCTTTTCTTTTATAGGGTGTACCAACAAGCTTAGGTTTTAGGATCTTGGAATAGTTCATTGTGAGTCAATTCTCCAAGATCACTAAACTACAACAACTAGGTGTCTGTCCAGGGAGTGTGTGAAATCCTTGGTATAACCATCGTTCTCAGGATGCTCCTCTCAAAAGGGAGTCAAGCACTAGGCAGTGTGAGCGGTTGTCTGATCGGGATAACCCCTGGTCGAGAACTGAGTAGCACCGGCGATATTGCCAGGATTGTATTCGTATCTGGGGGCTCTTTCGAGAGTTTCGGGCTTTGCTACCCTGCCCATACGGTCAATCCCGCCTGCGACTGTCCGCCTGAGCATTGATTATATTGAGGTGACCTTAGTTGCCTTACCTAGGTTATCGAGGGGGTACTTGTAGAGGTTATTCTACAGGTGTCCTGGCCAGGTAGAGGTCGGACAGCACAGTCGCTTTAGGCGTTGAAGCTGAGGGCCACTATAATTGGTTACGTACCTCCACTTGTAGTGTATGGGAGGTTCGAGCCTCTCCCAGGCGAGACATACCTGCTGCATTCGGGAGCTCACATATCCTCCCCTTGGTTTGCTTGTATTTTGGCTGTAGATTTTCTTAGGAGTGTGCTCTTTGTGCGCTAGTTGGCCTTTGGGATCATGGTTACTTGAGTATATGTATGCTCTCTTGAGTTTGGGTCCTTTTATTTTTGGCATGCCTGGTATCTTATCACCCATCCTTGGTCCTAGTACGGACTCTGGTGTCAGACTTGGGGGCATCACAACCCCTTGCCGTGCTCTTAGATTAGGGAATGGTCATATTCCATTCTCTACTCCATTTATGGAAGATTTTTATTCCTTTAGCTCGGTCTTTACACCGGTGGTCACCCTCATGGGGGTGGTAGTGTATGCGTGAATGTTGGGTCTACACCTTGGTTTCCTTTTTATGTCTCATCGTTCACCGCATTGTTTCCTTTGGGGTGCTGTTCTCATGATCAATCCTCCCTATTCCTTATAGTCTGGATTCTTTATTGACTATTTTGGGTTGTTTTGGTCTTATATGGTTGTCATGTAGGGTCCAGTTTTTGTACACTCTCTCCAAGGTTTTGACCCGTTCATTCCTATCACAGGTATTATGTCTGAACTGGCATATAGGTTAGGATATCACATCCGCTTGCACTTATGCATTTGCCTTATGACCGTTCCATCTTAACCTTAGGTACGAACCCATTCCATGGTATCACGGAACCTTCATGCTGCTGTTAGAAGTGATATTATGTGAATGGTAGAGCTTTCCTATACATGGGTGCCCTAGTTAGATCCCTTTTGCATTTGGTACCCATGCTGTGAGTCCTCTCTTAGGTCTAGGAGTCCGTTGTATAGTATTGCCATGACATTTAGCAAGAGCCTCATACTCCTCTTGATCTTATGCTGGCCATGTTCCCCCCGGGTTCCCCTTGTATCAAGTTGTGGATGCATTTTCATGAGCTTTGCCTGTCTTATTGAGCTTTATGCCGGCTCCCCTGACATTGCGTTTCATCCTTATAGCCCGAGCTTGTCTCATGTCTAGCCATGCAGAGCCATTTCGTATATCCTTTGCAACTTGACTTACCCTTTTACCGGGAGGGGATCTTCCCCCGAGTGTCGATATCCTACACATGTTTCCTTGCATTGAGCATAGGTATGTTCCACTGCTTGGAACTAGTTTGTTTTCCCTGATGACACTCGTCTCCTCCTAGTCTGTAACTATAAAGCTAGTTTATTCTTTTTTCAAGCTTTTCAAATAACTGAAAAAGACCAAAAAAAAATTAAAAAACCAAAAAGCCGGACGGGAAAAGATATTATCTTTGGCAGCTGTCGATTCGTGTCGCCTTCGAACAGAGCACTGTATATCACATCCATTGGTTGGGTTATAGCTTGACTTTAGGGAGTTGTACTCATTATCTGAGTTTTATCTCCACCGACTGGTTATGCTTCCAGTCCCTATGGAGCCTCTATTGATGCCTCCTGCGTCATAGAGATGTCCCAGTTTGTATATCGAGTCTATGTTGCCTTCATTCAGTCACCATACGCCGTTATGCTCTTGTTCGAAGGAAGTTGAAACCTGAGTCGGCCATTCCTCAGTTATCTTGACTTTGCATGTCGGCCATTCCCGGTACAGTTACTGGTTCATGCACCTTATGATCGAGTCCTTCCACATCATACAGCTTTGCTGAGTACCTCGTGTTGGATGATGGGGGATGCCTTAATGCCCTCCTTCCAGCGGATTTCATCCCATCGACTTCAGATCATTTATTCTGGGATTGGAGTCTAGATTCATTTTTGAGTGCCTTGAGACTTGCAGTCATCAGTGGCAGGTTCTCTCGCCATCGACAGTTTTGGGAATACATCAATGTCCCTATGATCGATGGATCCTCTCAAGTGTTCGACCTCAACACATTTATTCACACTTGTTAGTTTGCACTCTAGTACCTTGATTCCCATTTTCATTATCGGTGGGTGATCTCGCGTCTGTTAACGGTATACATCAATGACCGGTAATCATACGATGGAATACTATGTTCGACCTCGACACCTCTATTCGCATAGTAGGACATGTACTCGTAGCGGTTTGTGTAGAATACCTTCCAGATTGGTGGCATCTCTTATATGCTACCTCCTTGATCGTGC
This sequence comes from Pseudotsuga menziesii, assembly GCA_001517045.1. Classification (NCBI taxonomy): domain Eukaryota; kingdom Viridiplantae; phylum Streptophyta; class Pinopsida; order Pinales; family Pinaceae; genus Pseudotsuga; species Pseudotsuga menziesii. The sequence goes on along the minus strand of LPNX010703659.1, from coordinate 29,120 downwards.
CAGTGTTCATGAGATTTCAGCTCTCGTGACTTGTTCCAGTGTATGTCAGACATTTCCAGCCACTATGGAGATCTTGATCTATTGCATGTCTTCAGCCTTGTGGAGATCATGCTCCTTTGTATATCTTCATCATGGAGATTCTGATCTATGTATATTGTACGTGGCGATGACCACATATGTTCTATCACGTATCATGCCTATTCATGGCCATTGTACTCTTATGTATCCGGGACTGCTAGATGTATTTGCAGATTATATGCAGAGTTGTATTATGGTATTATGCTGATTGGGTGGCTGGTCTTCCATTTGGGTACCTTCATCACTTCCTTCCTGGGATGGACTTATAATGTATTTCGGCCATCGTATAACCCCTCTGATCTCATACATTAGGGGGCATCTGTTATAGCGGATTTCACCACACTAGGTGAATCACACATTGTATGGCCTTCCCTTGTCCCGCTGCAGACTCATTAGCCCCTTTGGAACACTTTATATCTTTTGATGTTACCTTGATCATCCCCAAAAAACATTATAATATTGATATACGCGGCTTTTCCCCCGATAACCGCGTACATACGCGGATATTCCCTCAATAGTCGCGTACATCGGGATGTGTGCATAAATCCAAATCCTTTTGGACTGTTCCTTGACTTGGATCCGACTCATATGACTCCTGGCCTTCCATATGCCTTGAGATCGCACAGATTCGACCCTTCAGTATCCCTTTGAAGAGCTATATAAGGAACCCATTGGTACATTGAAAGCATAAGAGAACTTTGNTACTTGTTGTTGAGGACGTGCTATAACAATTCAAGCTGAAGATTGGAAAGCTCAACGGGGATC
>LPNX010703659.1:2294-12986 GCA_001517045.1 Pseudotsuga menziesii | reverse complement strand
TTTTTGTCATTACGTAATTTATTGTAATTGTGCATTGTTCTCAAATTTATAACTGATATCTCCATACAATCGTAAAATCTATAAAAAATTGGGAACATTAGACATAGAAACATTCTTTGCCACACATGTATAATCACACTTAAAAGACTAAACCATGAATATCTCAAGAGCCTTGATATGAAATATTTTTTATACCATAAAAGTTATAATACAAAAATATAAGGCCTAGATCTATGGCCTGTCAATGTACATGTATCAAAAACATATTTGATGTACATGTGAAAACAAAAGTACATCTGTCCTGGACTGCACCCCTATACTCTAACTCCAAACTGTACATAAAAATACATATTTGTCCTGGACTAACACATCAAAATTCTAACTTTCTCTTGTTTTTCCCGGACCCTGATGCTCTTTGGCTCTGTCTACGACCACTGTGCATCTCTGGCAACTGCAAATCAATGACAATATTTCTTGATCAGGTAACTGAGCTAGTACTGTCCATCAATAACAAAGTTTGAAAATTTAAAATATGAATCAATTGCAAATAAAACAAAGACTCACTGCATCTGTCGAGGGTATAGGTGCCTGTGGTGTCGAGGGTGTAGGTGCCTCTACTGTACTCGACCTTGCAGCGAGCCTCATTGCCATGCTTCTCTGCGAATAAAAAAAAAAGTCAATTATCTCAAGAATTATCAACATGTACATGAATGGGAAAGTATTAATCAATTATGTAAAAAATGAACATCTCACTGAAAAAATCATTTCTAGGGGACGAGACTGGTGCTCTTCAGTAGTAAGAGGAGTCATAGGTTGAACAACAACCTCAGTTGCGTGCACTAATGGACCAGGGTGTGGCTACATTCACCAAATGATTAAATAGTTAGACATCATGCATGTCCAAAAACAATACAAATGAAATGTACAATTACAAATATTCAAGTAGATGTACCTCACTGTGACTTATCCCTATTGTAGATGCGGCATTGACAGCAGCATCAACAATCCCACTAAGTTCTAGCATGGATGACTCTACATCCTGATGCTGTAAACATGCAAAAATAACATTAAGAAAAACCACTTGTGAAGTGAATACATAGATAACCAACAACTGCCATTGGAAGTGTGTACATTACCGTGGGATGAGTAGGTTGATCCTCATGCACATCCGCTCTGTTTAAGGAAGAGGGACCTCGTCTGGTGTAAACAACCCCCTTATCTATGTTTGGACTACGGGGAGATCCATACCAAAGAGGTGGTGCAGGGATCTGTGATGACGTCTGCATTCATAAAGTGTTACCATAGTTAGACATGGATTTGAATGGATGGAATAATATGTACTAAAAAATTAAAATGTTGTAATATACTTACACCTTCCCGGGACATATCTCCACCACGGGAGTGACCGCTTCCATCAATTTCGTGCCCCTCTTCAGATGCCTCTCGCATTTGCAAGTTTAAAAATTATATTTACATTAGCGATCTCTATAAAGGAGTGTACAGTAAGAAATTTAAATAATTCAAACAAGATTCAATCATAACCCATGTACTTACATTCTTCAAGTAGTCGTAAATTCCACCTTGGACTAAGTCGTTGATATCAGTGTCTTCAGCATCATGTTCCAAGTGCGGTTCCTGCAACTTAAAAAATTGTAAATATTAGACATTTTAATAAATTAATCAAGACTAACACATGCATTAACAAAATTATACATGTAATAACAAAATGACAAGTGTTTAAATATTACCTCAACTGTGGTTCTCTGGGTCTCAGGTACAACCACACCGGGTGCAGTACCACCCCCGTGAGAGGCATCAAACTCCTGCAAGAGTAAATATTGCATATATGTTACGAATCTTTTAATATGTTAGATATAGTATGGAACAATTAAAAATTGAGTTCAATAACAGAGTTTTAAAACAAAATCCTTACATGACCACCAGTCATCATACTGGTACCATGTGTTGGTCCAGGACCATAACAGGGTCCCCCACACGATGTGCAGACGTGCGGCTCGCTCTAAGGCACATGGGATGTCGGTCTATCCCCACCAACAGATGTCCCTCCACCACCAGAAGCTGGTGGTTGTACACCAGCAGAGGAAGAGGGCACTGGGGTGCAGGTATCTGTGGTTGGCATCTCTATGCCTAGCATGGGGTCGATGTTGGGGCATTCCCATACCAACTCCCTGGAAGCCCAACATGTCAAAATAGTTGACATGTTTCCCCATCACAAACTCTGCATACAATTTTCGGAGGAAGTACATCGGTACTTCCCTATTGTTGTGAGGGGCAATGTCAAAAAACATGTACCACCTATCCATCCAGTTGTCTCTGATGGGTGGAAAAGTGCACCACTCAACAGAAATATGTGGCCTGCTGATCTCCGGGATGTTATCCGTCCCAGGCAGTCTAAACAATGAATAGATGGCTTGTTTTGTTATTTTCAGCTTTTTTACCTCATTGTAACGCAAGCCATCAGCATATTGTTGCCTTTTTCTCTCCCTGTAAGATGCGATGCTATACAACGCATCATTCGATCTTGCAATCGTATCAACATTAGATAACAATGAATCTGACAAGGAGCGGCGGAGCTCATCTCCACCCCTCCATGCCGAACCAATCTCTCTCAAGTGGCCAATGAACCTCAGTATCTCCGCATTGTTACGATCCATAGTAGCCACTGCAACCATAAATACAAATAAAATATCATTAGAAATATAAACACGTGATATAATGACATATCTAAGAACTGAAAACTGTATAACTATTGACATATAAACTAAATCTATCATGTAAATGTAAAGATTTATCTTGAATTTTACAGTAAAGAATAGGCAGCATAATGTGTTGTTGATGAATAAAATACCAGTATAGGCAACAATTTTGTTAGATATGTAATTATTTGTTGTAGTGTGATATTTTTTGGACTCCAAAGGCTATTTAGCAGAACTTTATGGATTCTATGCTTGCAAGGGTTCCACTGGATTAAATATCATGTATGATCTAGTATGTGATTGGCATGTTTAATCAAATACATCAACCTACCTATGTATCTTCATGTTCATAGAGTCTATTGTTGAACTTTGTTGTCTTGACCTTAACCAAAAAGTACCCTTCGTTCAAGACGAAATATTTGTTAAAAGCATGGGAAGCTGAACTATACCTTATTTTGACACTTGGATTGGGAAGTTTCATCAAAACTATAAGGTGTTTATTGATGTTCTTGGAAGAGCAACTTCGAGAAGTTTCATCGAAATTATAAGGTGTTTATTTGTGGATTTTGGTATGGATTCACAAGGATCCTTGTGAGGACCCTTATTTCATGTTTTAATTATTGTTAATGACGGGAATTGTAATATGGATGAGACTAGTAGTTAGTCTCTATTCTAGTTATGGATCACGTTGTTAGAGTGTTAGTCTATTCATAAGCTATTTATTTTTAGTGAGAGTGACTATTGTTGAATGAAGTTGGTAATCAATTTCTAAGCCATTTATTAATAATGAAGATTATTATCATTTTGATGAGGGTGATATTCAATAATTATGGTAGCTATTGTTAATGAGGGTGACTATATTTCTATGAGGAAGGCAGGGTAATTCCTTTAGATGAAGCCACTTGTCAATTCCTACATCAATAATTGTTATCATAGATACAATGGGATGGTTTGGATCATATCACAACCAACTATATAAAATACACAAAAGTTAAAGACTCAACATTAGAGTGTACAAAATGTCAAAAAAAAACCAGGACAAAGAAAAAATCCCAATATATTCATTTGTTTTTTGAGTTAATTGAGGTTTTGGTTTCCATTGGGCATGGGAATTTTGTTAAATAATCAAAATTATTTCATTTTTATCATTAAATTGAGGAATTGGTTTCAATTGGCCAATTACATTGGGGTTGTTGTTTCCATTGGCCAATTACATCGGGTTTTTGTTTCAATTGGGCAATTCCATTGGGTTTTTGTTTCAATTGACCATAATTTAATTTAATATGGTTTAATTTTTTAATCTAAGGCAAATAAATTGATGAAGAAAATGAACAAAACATGAAAAAATGAAGAAAATACCTCACAAAGGGGAGGTTTATCTAAAGGTGGAGATGGAGGGCTCAAGCACATCCAAAATCGAGTATGCACAGTCAAGAGTTCGTCGTCGTTCGTCCAACAGTCGCGCGGTTATGAGAAAAAGACGGCCTCGGCCGATTTAAAAAAAAAAAACAGGTTTTCGAAATCGCGCCTCCGTTTTAGTCAAAGTAATCGCACACGTGATTAGCTTGACTAAAACGGAGGCACGATTTTCCTTACTATCCTAGTTGGCATGACTATTGCCAGCCTTGGGACTAGGCTTGGCAGGTTCGGTGTTGCTTGGGATGATTTCTTTTCTTTGGATCAAGAGTGATTGACTTCACTCCACCATTGCATCTAAAAGGTCCCTCAACTTCTTGCACACCCCCACTTCATAAATCATATCTGGAAATTGAATTCCTTTGATTTGTTTGTTGATTCAGAATGATATAGGATTCAAGCTCACCTGTCAGCATTTACTACCCAATCAGCAGCAATTTGGGAACAATCTTGACTTGTGTAGCAGTCGTTACATTTGCAATTAAATGTTTTTCCCTAATCATCTGCCGCAATATTTACAGTATCGATGAAGACATATCCATGGCCGGAACAATGATATGACGCCGTTGCCTCTGCTTCCTCTGCGGCTTGCTTAGTCCTCCTTTGCATCTTGATTCCACTTGACTAAGATATTGCAGATGATTTAAGAAACGGTTCTTGAATGCATAAACATGGCACTGGTTTACATAACAGACTCCTCCACGTCTCCTGTATTTACGCTAACAGACTCCGTCTCCTACGAACTCCTAAATCCGCGATCGACTCATCTAACAGACTCCTAAATCGGCGGCTGGTTAAGCTATAAACTGCTAGTTAAAAGATCAGACTATTCAAATCATCATGATCATACATTTGGTGTGTTTTGCTGGATCTTGATGATCCGCTCAAGCAAGTCCATCCCCCCAAAAATATCATTGATATAAACGCCTATCGGTGTAACTATCGGCGTAGCAAGTCGTATTGTACACAATCGGGTAATAGATAGCGGGGAAGCATTCACCACCAGGCTCAATGTTGTGATGAGTGGAATGTAAGCAATAATTTGAAAGATAATCTACCATTTCACCAGAGTATTTTTAATCCGGCGTCTTTATAAATTATCACGTTTTTTATTAACGTCCACTAATGATCCGGATTGACCTAGGTGTTGATTTCAGTATAAGAACATATGGATTTACAAAGATAAAATTTAGTTTCATGGGTTTATTACCCGCATAGATACATTTAAAAAAAGATTTATCAAGCTTCCAAAGGACCAAATCTCTTTAGTTACAAACAGATTTTAGTTGGAAATATTAATTAATTGCATATCCTAATTAGATTTCAGTTCATTCACTTTAGTTTTGTGGGACAGTTTGACACTGAAGAGTCCATTATTATGTAATAGAATTAAATTTCTGAACTTAAGTTTCTAGGTGGGTAGTTATTATAGTCTTTAATGTTAAAGTCACTAGATTGAGTGAGAAGCAGCTTCTAGTTTGCCTATAAATAAAAGAGGAAGATTGTATATCAAATAGAGAATCTAATATCTTTGCAAATTTTCAAGTTTGCATTGAAGAGATATAGTTCTGGTAATGTACTCACAAGTTATATAAATCAAATAGTTTATGGTTGAATATATATTTGTTTAATTTCTTATTCTCTTCAGAATTACTTGAATAAATGTTGTTTACATTTACAATCAAAGAATCCATAATCATTTCTCCAATAAAAAAGTAAAGTTTAAAAAAAAGTGGTAGACTTAAGTCCAAAAGCCCTCGAATAATAAGTCTGTTCGAATAAATCTGTCCAAGTAGAACCAGTCAAAGTAAAACCCTCGAGTAAGTCTGTTCAAATAAGTCTGTCAAAGTAAAACCTGTGGAAGTAAAACATGTTGAAATCCACCTGAATTTTTTTTTGACTGAGCTGTAACTTAAGTTTAGCGGTCTTAGTTTTTTTAACACCTCTTCCATGGAATCACCTCAATCATCTCTGCTAGAATTAGCCTCTTCTATTCAATCACCTCAACTCTCTCACAAACATGTCTTGGACTCAAACTAGTCATTATTTAGTGGAGTGGTGTTCTAAAGGCCTAGCCTGTTTGTTTTATCTGCAAACTCGTTAAGCTACTAAAATCTCCATGCCTGATCAATTGTTTCTGTTTCAGTTTTCTATACATACTACAATTTAGTATCACATGCACCTCGTTCTTCTCTTTTCCTTGCTTGCAAAACGAGCATAAATGTTCTTTTTGATTATCAATAGCTGTTCTTTCCCACCTTCATGTTTCCAACTACTGCGTGATGATCATGCGAACTTAGCCGTAAGAGTTTGTGCAGGTCTCTTGGACAAGCAGAGCCTGGTATAAGTGCATTTGGACGGGCTCAAGGTGATGCGTATTCTATTTTTGAGATGATAAATCGAGGCCCTTCTGGAAACTCTAGCGCTGGTAAAGGCACCAGACTACATAACGTAGAGGGAAACCTTGAATTACGAAACGTGCGCTTCAGTTATCCATCTCGTCCAGATGTTATCATATTTGAGGATTTGAGTTTCAGTATTCCAGCGGGGAAGGTGGTTGCCATTGTTGGTGGCAGCGGATCTGGGAAGAGCACTGTTATCTCCTTCATTGAACGCTTCTATGACCCAATTTCAGGTACTGCTGTCAACTAGCCTTTTAAGTTTTATATTTTTTACCGTTTTCTTCTAGTTGATATCAACATGGGCAAGATATAGTTTTCTGGTTTTGGTAAGATATATTTTTATGGTTTTGAGTCTTGACAGGTCAAGTGATGTTGGACGGACATGACATTAAAAGTTTGGAGTTAAAATGGTTGAGGGGGCAGATTGGTCTGGTCAATCAAGAACCTGCATTGTTTGCAACGACCATTCTGGAGAATATACTTTATGGCAAGGGTGACGCAACTATGGATGAAATAACGCAGGCTGCAAAGTTATCAGATGCTGATATTTTCATTAATAATCTTCCTGATCGCTATGAAACACAGGTGATTTACAAGAAAATCTCCAACTCTAATTGTTTAAGGAATTTACATGCTATAGTCAACTGGCATAGATAATCCATATTAATCCAGGATCTATTAAAACATAGAGAGTTTTTTTTTTAATTCCAAGTGCAAATTTCACGCTGGCAGGAAGCATTATAGCCTATAGGGTCTTCCCCACCTGGGCTGTACAGCACCAAGTTTCTCTCCACCCAATTAATGCTGATTTCATCCTTCAACCTGGCAGGTTGGTGAACGAGGGGTTCAGTTATCTGGGGTACAGAAACAGCGAACAGCAATCTCTAGAGCAATAGTTAAAAATCCATCGATCCTCTTCCTGGACGAGGCCACCAGTGCTTTGGATTCAGAATCTGAATAAAGTGTGCAAGAAGCTCTCGATCGCATCATGGTTGGGCGTACAACAGTAGTAATCGCTCATCGCTTATCCACTATAATAAATGCCGACATTATAGCAGTAATTCAAGATGGGAAAATTGTGGAAAGTGGCGATCATAAAACGCTGATATCCAAAGAGGGAGGAGCATATGCAGCCCTTGTCAAATTGCAGGAATCGAGTAAAGGTGTTGCAGAGGATCAATCGCTCTCTCGTCAGAAAAGGTGTGGGGAAGGGGGCATCGTGGCCTTTTGCAACTCTTTTTATCATTTTAGATGGTTATCTTGTATCTTGCAGTGCAGTATTTAATGAGCATTTTGTAGTACAATAACTATATTACTAGCAACAACCACATTGAATTAATAATGTGTTTGGATACGCCGATAGGCGTAAATTTAGGCACATACTTTTTATATTAATGTTTTTCCCTATAGTATGTGCTTAAATTTACGCCTATCGGCGTATCCAGACACATTATTAATTTAATGTGGTTGTTGCTAGTAACGAGTGAGCCCATGGACATATCTAGAAAATATTAATGACAATAATAATGTTTATTTAATTATTTAAATATATAATAATAAATATAAATAATTATTAGAAAAAGTATTATTTATGATGGTGACGATGAAGATGATGGTGAACAATGATGGTGATGATGAGGAGGATGATGAATATGATGATGATGATGATGAGGATATTGATGATGTTGAGGATGAGGTTATCGATGAAGACGATGAGGATGAGGATGATGAGGGTGAAGAGGATGATGAAGATGAGGGTGATGATGATGATGAGGATGGTGATGATGATGATGATGATGACAAGGATGGTGACGATGATGAGGATGATGGTGACGATGAAGATGACGGTGAACAATGATGGTGATGATGAGGAAGATGATGACTATGATGATGATGATGATGATGACGACCATGATGATGATGATGAGGATGAGGGCGATGATGAGGAGGAGGAGGAGGAGGAGGATGAGGGTGAAGATTATGATGATAAGGATGATGAGGATGAGGATGGTGGTGTCGATGAAGATGATGATGATGGTGAGGATGAGGGCGATGAATGATGATGATGAGGATCAAGGTTGATGATGATGAGGATGAGGGTGACAATGAGGAGTATGATGGTGATGATGAAGATGATGGTGAACAATGATGGTGATGATGAGGACGATGATGACTATGATGATGATGAGGATGAGGGTGATGATGATGACCATGATGATGATGATGAGGATGATGGCGGTGATGATGATGATGACCATGATGATGATGATGATGATGATGTCCATGATGATGATGATGAGGTTGAGGGTGATGAGGAGGAGGAGGATGAGGGTGAGGATTATGATGATGATGATGATGAGGATGGTGATGATGATGAGGATGAGGGTGTCAATGAAGAAGATGATGATGGTGAGGATGAGGGTGATGAATGGTGATGATGAGGATTGAGGTTGATGATGATGAGGATGAGGGTGATGATGATGATGAGGATGAGGGTGATGATGGTGATGAGGTTGATGATGATGATGATGAGGATGAGGATGAAGATGATGACGGGGATGATGATGAGGATGACGATGATGATGATGACCATGATGAAGATGATGAAGAAGGAAGATGAGGGGGATGATGATGATGATGATGATGATGAGGATGAGGATGAAGATGATGACGGGGATGATGATGAGGATGACGATGATGATGATGACCATGATGAAGATGATGAAGAAGGAAGATGAGGGGGATGATGATGATGATGATGATGATGAGGATGAGGATGAAGATGATGACGGGGATGATGATGAGGATGACGATGATGATGATGACCATGATGAAGATGATGAAGAAGGAAGATGAGGGGGATGATGATGATGATGATGATGATGAGGATGAGGATGAAGATGATGACGGGGATGATGATGAGGATGACGATGATGACCATGATGAAGCTGATGAAGATTGATAAACATCACAATGGGACATAACCATTGATAAATATCACAATTTGACATTTTGATAAACGTCACAATGCGACATAACGCTTATTAAACGCCCATTGTAATAAACGATGGCTTAACGTCATAATGTGATATAACCCTCGATAGCATCATAGTGAAACGTAAACCTTGATAAACATCACAATGCGATATAACCCTTCACAAATATCACAATGTGCATAACCCTTGATGAATGTCGTTAATGTAACATAACCCGTGATAAACGTCACAATGCGATATAAAGCTTATTAAACACCAACTGTAACAAACCATGACTTAATCGTAGTGTGATACAACCCTCGATAACATCACACTGAAACGTCAACATTGATAAACATCACAATGCGACATAACCCTTTACAAGGATGACAATGTGACATAACCCTTAAGAAATATCACAATGTGACATAACCCTTGATGAATGTCGCTAATGTAACATAACCTGTCATAAATGTCACAATGCGACATAGCGCTTATTAAACGCCCACTGTAACGAACCATGGCTTAACGTCGTAATGTGATATAACCCTCGATAACGTCATAGTGGAACGTAAACCTTGATAAACATCACAATGCGACATAACCCTTGACAAATATCACAATGTGACATAACCATTGATGAATGTCACTAATGTAACATAACCCATGATAAACGTCACAATGCGACATAAAGCTTATTAAAGGCCAACTGTAACAAACCATGGCTTAATCGTAATGTGATACAGCCCTCAATAACATCACACTGAAACGTCAACATTGATAAACATCACAATGCGACATAACCCTTGACAAGTTTGACAATGTGACATAACCCTTGACAAATAAACGTAAACCTTGATAAACATCACAATGCGACATAACCCTTGACAAGTTTGACAATGTGACATAACCCTTGACAAATAAACGTAAACCTTGATAAACATCACAATGCGACATAACCCTGGAACTTATATGACTTCATTGGAGGTAGTCTCAAACATGCCCATAAAGGATATTGATTTCTTATATTATCTAGACTGAAACAATTTGGTTTTGATATAAAACCTATACATAAACTTAATTTTAGCTTGCTAAAAACTCCATTATAACTTGACAATAACCACTGGTAACTATTACAAAAAGTTTTACCTTTTAAATAAAAAAAATACAACCAAACTTATA
>LPNX010703656.1:0-16834 GCA_001517045.1 Pseudotsuga menziesii | reverse complement strand
CAGTGTTTGGTTGGTATATGTCAACACAACCATAGGGAAAACACATTAATAATGTGATAGTGGACGTTTAATAAGCGTTATGTCGCATTGTGACGTTTAACACGGTTTATGTTACATATCATAATGTCATGTCGCATTATGATGTTTATCAAGGTTTACATTTCACTGCAACATTATCAATGGTTATATCACAGTACGACATTAAACCATGGTTTGTTACAGTGTTTGGTTGGTATATGTCAACACAACCAAAGATGTGACACATTAATATCGCGAGAGTGGGCGTTTAATAAGCGTTCTGTCGCATTCTAATGTTTTTCCCAGTTATGTTATAGTATCGACATTAATCAAGGGTTTTTTCACATTTTGATATGTCTTACTAATTGAAATAGTGTGACAAATTATTTAAATGATATCATGTAATTAATTACAAATCGATATTAAAATAAGTAACTGTGAAGGTATTAAATAATAAAGTATTCTTAACATATAAAATAAATAATATTAGATATAATTAACTTCATGATATATTTTTTATATATATTATAGGGAAAAACATTGTATTAATAATATTTTACCTATGTTATGTTTTATTTAATATTTTATATTAATTAAATAATGTGGTAATAAATAAATGATATTATTTATTAAAATTAATTAAACCTTTTATTATTTCTATCAATACTTTATGTATGTCGAAATAGAACATGAAAACCATTGCATACATAGCTAGACCCAACTATGAAATAAACTTACAATCCAACATTACAATGAATTACTTAATCTCACATAACCGATTAGGGAACAATTTGATAATGCAAGATGACAATTAGACAGCTTCTGTACTATTAGAATCTAATAAAACCTTTCACCAACATATTATTCTTTGATTAAAAATCCTAACGTTGCGATGTGACAAACCTCTCACCAACATATTATTCTTTGATTAAAAATGCTAACGTTGCGATGTGTAGTAAAGACCCATAAACCATCATGAACATTGCATCCCAGCATAATCAGAACTATAGTTGTTTCCAATGTGACGAATGATGTAATTTATCCTAACCCTTTGTGAACCTCCTACATAGTATTTGAATGCCTGCGTTCCCCAATGTATTTGTCACATTCTGAAATTAAACAAAGGCTATGTCACATTGTCACAATTTGCGAGGGTTTCATGTCACATATTTGTATGTTTTGCGACACAATACATACTATAGAGAAAAATGTTGGTTATGTCACATTGTGACGTCGAACATCTTCATTCTAATAATAATCAACATATGTTCATTTCGTACATCAATAACATGGTATGGAACATTGTGGCTAGGTTACATTATGAATCTGTGATCATATCTGTTATTAGGTTAGTTTATAACATGTGAATAATAGATATTGGATATAATAACTTCATGATATGTTTTTCATATATACTATACAGAAAAACATTGTATTAATAATATTTTATGTATATTATGTTTTATATTAATTAAATAATATCGTAATTAATACATTTAATATTATTATTTATATACTATAATTAAATAAACAATATTATTTCTATTAACACTTTGTAGATATGTCTATGCGCGCACCCGTTACTAGCAACAACCACATTAAATTAATAATGTGTCTGGATACGCCGATAGGCATAAATTTAGGCACATACTTTTTATATTAATGTTTTTCCCTATAATATGTGCTTAAATTTACGCCTATCGGCATATCCAGACACATTATTAATTTAATGTGGTTGTTGCTAGTAATAAAAATTATATCCCATTGACGGAAGTTCACTCTTGAGAAATTTCATGTACTATCAAAGCAACTTTTAAAAAATATTTGCATAACCGAACAACTGCTCTGAAATCAGATTTAACTGTGGAGATGTACCTACAAACATCGTTAATTACTTGTGGCATGCACCTGTATGTAATTATAATCTATGGCCAAAACTTTCATACATTTACCGCTTTGTATCAATTCTTTAGGATTTAACATTTCATGGAAAAACAATGCCATTCCTACCTATCCTGATCATGAATAAACTCATAACTTCATGATGGAAAACTGTACACATGATGCAAACCCACATGTCCTCCCATAAAATACAATCCAATATATAAAGGCCTGAAACCTCTTAACTAACTGTGGGTCTGTAGATGATTATTATTTCGATAATAAATTTTCATAACAAGATTATCTTCAAGTAGTGCACGTTATATGATTATCACCTCCTTTAAACGGAGGTGCTCCTTTGAATGACTATTCATTAATTTTTCACTAACTAATGAAACATGAGACTCACACCACAACTCAACACCATAGCATATATTTACATCATGTTTAATCCACAATAAATTAGTTGTATTGATGGTACTATATTAATGTGATTATTGAACTGTTCATAAATCTTGCAAGAAAACCCATCGTCGCCATCATTTTAAGATCATATCATATTTATAAGATCATGCTAAGGTGCGATCAAGAAACCCATGATAACAATTACCTCCTTTGTTGGTCATCTTCTAGATTATTAAATCATTTTAAAACATTGCAAGGAAAATGATAAACACATCAACTAATACAAGAAAATAGCACATACACGCAAAAACGAGAGAGACGCCAATGTACGTGGTTCACCCAATCCCTGGGCTACGTCCACAAAACCGTCACAGCCTGTGACATTTATTAAATATTACAATCTGTAACATCATTGTTTCCGTACAATATTTTTTAAATAGGTCTCATAGACCAACCTTCCCAGAATATCTCTATTCTGATCCTTGGAACTTTGCATTATCCAAATTCTGCAATTAACGGTAGATCGACTATAACAAGGTAATAATGTTGTAGCCGAGTTTTGTTTTTAAGGCTAGGATTTGTCATTGACATTCTATACACTAAAATCCATGCATTAATGTGCAATGGTGTTTCCTCATACATACCACTTTTTTGCATCCAAATCAAGTATACATGGATGAACTTCTAAGACATTCAAATGGATAAAACTACCCAGATTCATTTCCCTAATGAAACCAAGCAAACAGAGAGGCAACCTAAAATTTAACCGGATACTCACTTAGATAGTACATTAATATTTAACCATGTGAACCAATAAAAATATATAACTTCCATCTTTATACGACAAAACTTCAGGATTTTAAGCGGTGTTACACAGCTAAAGATTCTTTACTGTATTCAATTCAGAATCGCACCCCCCCTTTACCTCCAATTGAGTAAATACTTTTATATGAAACCCCGACTGATGTTCATAGTTAAAAGTTACATATTAATTCTGCTATGTAATAAAAACTTTTCATGCCACTTAGCTTCTTTTTTGACCAAAGATAGGAACTCTAAGTATGTCGCTTAACGGACTATAGACAGAACCGTATGCATAACCAATTCAAAGGCTTTGCTTTGGTGCTACAAATCGAGAGGGCAGAATAACCCACTGAACGATCTTTTACATGTATACAGGTGTAATATTTCCATGGTGGATCAGGGAATATAATACTACTAAAATCCATGATATAATATAATGACCTGATAGCCACAAATGGAATGTGTACGCCGCAGAAGAACAAAGATAGGACGAGTTTAAAACACTCAGTAGAAAAATGAGGGCATGGATTGACCACGATCCTGAACTAATTCAGAGTCTACTCATGAACTCATCAGAGTGTCCAACCTTACAATGTTTACAGATATCGCAAAATGAAACAATCCTCCCTTAACTTATGTAACCAAGGTCAATTTCTCACAACCAAAAGCAGGAAACACGCTGGCAACAACAAGGATAAGCTCAGTTCTGTTCAACGCATAAAGAAGGCTCTGGTCAACTTCAAATTCAAGGCTAGTAACTGCATGCATGCAAGGTAGGGTTTTTGGTCGGGTTCCCTCATTCTCAGAAAAAACTGTAAAGGAACAGTGTTATGCAGGCAGAGATCACTAAACGCGTCCCTATCTCGCAGCAAAGGTAACGCACTTGGTAAACTTCAAACACTGGCATCATGTTTCAAACCAGATCAGTCCACAAACATCCAAGCAATCTTAACTTGGAATAAAAGGTGGGGATTCGGATCCATCTGATCCATAGGAAAACCAGCATATACACAGCTTGAATACATTAGGGATTCAGATGCAACCGATCCACAAAGGAAAAAGAAACGCAGCATAAGGAGCTGGGATTTACTGGATGAGTTCAAACTAGCCGATCCACAAGAATCAGGGTGTCGTAGCTTGGAAATAAAGCGTTGGGATGCAGATCCCACTGGTCCACAAAACAGACAAGGAAAACACAGCTTGGATGAAAATGTGTTTTCAAAAAATCACCAGGTACTTAAAACATAACAATGTTACTTCAAAAATACAGTACCGATCAGCCACGCAGATTCATGTTTCAATACAAGACACGGCATTGGGATTTCTTATCATACCTCAAACTTGTACCGCGCGGCCTAGGATCCATGGTTTATTTCTGAAGACGAATGCCTCTCAGCAGCCCATGTTGCCTCCAGCAGAACATTCTCCCCCTCCCCCATGGAACCCTCCCAGGACCATACTTATTTACACACCCACCTCAAACCCTAGCGCTCGTACATCGCTATTTTTCCTTCTGCGAGTCATCATCATGTCGGTTTTTCTGCCTCCCTTCTTCCTCATAGCGTGCTGTCCGTCTTCCTCAAGGCTAGGACAACCCACTAAAGTTGGGATTCCCTCTCATCTCATTTATTTTGTTTCCCTTTTTGAAAAGGAACCCACCTATTTTATAGAGATATGTTTGGCAGTACCTGACAGGAAAATCTCAAATACCACGGTAACTTTCCAAAAGGATCTTTGAGTATGTCAGTTACCCATTAACCACCCCCTTCACTTGCTTGCATGCATGCCCAGCATCATGCGGCTCTTTAGGATACCTAAAATCAAACCCTAAAGAGAAGGATATATCTATATATATATATATATATATATATATATATATACACATTTCATGGGAAATAATTATTACCCATTCGTTAGCAAACCTTATTGCTTGCATTATTTTATAGATATATATATTTTCCCTTTTCCTACTTGCATGTCCCTTTAGCACGTTTCCTATGCAAGCTACCCAATAATAAACAAAATGGACTATGTTGGCCATTATTTTCAACGGCTACACTATATATGTATGTATATCGATATAAACCTCTATATGTACGTACATACCAAACTATATGCATAATCATCTAGGAGCTAGCCATTCAGCTGTATGATTCCCTTCGTGTAGTATATGTCATCCATATTGACTTGGGGTGTGTTGATATGTACACAATGTCATCTTGTAGCCAATATGGTTCCTTAATAATTTGGTTGTGTTTCCCTCTTCGGTTCTTTTAGCTTTCAAGGCAATTCCTAGATGCCTTCGGTCGAGGTATCCTCTCATATAATGTTAGCTTTTAATTAATGAGGGTTTAGTATTTTTTTTCTTTTTAATAACTAGGGCTAGTTATGGCGACACAGAAATCATGTAGGATGCCCTAGTTAAAATGATGCCATGGCTACACTGACCATTTTCACTTATATTTTTTTTTGTGTTTTTCCCTCGTGGGTTTAGTTACCCGTCGTCAACTCTTAAGTCTCCCAGGAAATTTTAATTTCAAATTCTTACTGGTGGGGCCTTGGCCTTGAGCTCCTCACTAGAAGACAAGTACAATATAAAAATCAAAATTAAGAAATCTGTAGGGTGTGCAAGAGGGACATTACATCCTCTCCCCCTTAAAGTAACACCGTCCTCGGTGTTCGTATCTTCAAAATTTCTTTCCTCTTTTCTGTCATCTTTTCTTGCCTTCTTCTTTTCCATTCTGATCCCCTAAGATCTTTCCACATCTTCTCAAGTCGTTATCATTCAATTCCTGTTGTTTCCCTGCAACAAGGTTCAGGTCTAGTCCGAATTGTTATTCAGTAATTCATGTCAAAATTGTAATTCAACTTAGTCAAAAGCCATAGATCGCTTTGCATTGTAACAATATGCAAGTTTTTCTAGTTTTTCATTGGTATCATAACACTTAATCATATTCATAATGCAATTGATACATCAATAAAAACATGACTACCAACATTGACATTTGAGACAATCTAGAAATCCCATTATACAATTTTTAGAACATACCAGTTCTATGGCCAATAACATATTACCTCATCGGTACAAGTTTAGCTATAATGCACATACCTTTTTCCGCCTTGTCCCTTTCTTTGGATGTCCTCCATCCCATCACATCAAGTGCCAACAGTACTCCAAGTACCAATTCAAGCCACCCAACACAAGGACGATACCCTGTACCCCTCTTAGCGGTATCTCCTTGTGCTCTTCAGGGTGCTTCACCAAGCTGAGGCACTCCATTCTCACACACCTCCACAGCGCCTAGAGGTTATTCTCTACACAGAGTCCCCCAACTCATGTGACAGCCCTCTAATGTGTGCAGAACGAGTCTTAACCAAATGTCTTACATCTAGGCGTCCCCAGAATGCATAATGGTCCCTCGTTGGCCCGGGGGAAAACAAGGTAGATTTTAACCACTACCTCCATCACCACTCCCTCTTCTGGTGATAACTTTATACACATGAGATTTAACTCATCATAGTCCTGGAGCTTTAGCCCTTGTCGGTCACCACCAGCGATTGGCCGTAGAGGAGAGTGTGGAGTCTTGTACCCACCGGAAGACGCACCAGATCGGCCAACAAATGCCTCCTGTTGGGAACCACATGGTATCTCAGATTGTTCGTAAAATCAAGACCGCCCTTCAGGAAAATGGAGTCGTTGCTAAGCGTGAAGATGGTGATCTTTTTCAGGCGCAGAAGCTCTGGGGTCTTGCACATGGCCAACGCCAGTATTCTGTAACGCCGATCTCTGAGACCCCAAGCTGCAGATTCGAGCATGATGGACATTATGTTATTCATTAGATTATGAGGACCAGAACTAGCTGATGAGAATGGTGGCATCCTAATTGCAGTAGCAGGTGTTGGTGGATCAGCACTGTGAGGCGAGTAATATATACCGTGGCTTCTTGATTTCGACAATTCAAGAACAAGAAGCAGCTTGTCCACGCCATGGATGCTTATCAGCCTGTCATTGAAGATGTCCAGATGAGAAACAAGAACCCCATTAACATACACTGGAGAATACTCGATCTGCGTCTTAGTGGATGAGTAGATCAAATCTTGGACATCTGCATGAGAATTAAAAGTGACGACAAGCTGTCTGCCCCCGGAGGCAATGGTGTCCAGCTTCGTTCCGTAAGGCAGCATTTTGAGATGTGTGTAGGTGAAGAGGCCCCTGGAAATATGGTGGGAGAGGAGATAATCGGATGAGGAATTTGAAGAGAACTACGAATTAAGTGAATTGAAATTGGTGAAGGCTTCCTCTGTGGGAACGAAGAGAGTGAGGGGTCCCTTCCATCCCACGAGAAGTTCTTGGGAGGACTGAAAATGGCTGGTGAGAGAAGTGAAACCCATGGTGCTCAGAATATGTACTAGCCATTCTTGATCGTGCCTATTCTGGAATTGAACAAATGAAGATTCATCCATTGCATCCACTGTATAATTTGCATCAGTCAAATAGAAGATCAGCAGAGCAGTAATCACAGACAAAAGCAAACACCCATGCTCCATCGTAGTAATCGTAATTTGTGCGGTACTCCAATATCTGACCCTATCAAAGCCAGATGAGCTCAGCTCTGTGCGGTGACAGCTGATAGCATTCAAAGTCACAAATAACTCAAAAATAAGAGAAAGCTCCAGCAGATTCAAAGTAGATTTACTTGTTGCAGGGAGGGTGTGGCTTCAGTCTTATATAGATTCTGTATTTCTTTACAAATAAATTTGACAGTTAATCTGTTAGAGTACTCCAGAATCGAGTTCGGATACAAACTCCTTACTTGACAGTCAATCTTTTAGGGAACTTCGGGTACAAACTCTATGTAATTTTAAATTTTAAAGGAGAGAGCATTATATTAATTTATGACATATATGTTGGGACAAGATTATGTGTTGTATTTTAATTCGATGAAATGGATTAAGATAGAGAACTGATGAAGAAGATTTGTTTGATTAATTATTAATGATGACGTGGTATAGAGAGAGTAATTGAGAAATGGTTATAACAACATTCCTCTTAAAAAGATATATGATTAAAAAATGGTGATCGATTACATAAATGACATCTTTATTCTGATTCGAAAATGGTGATCGATTAGTTAAATGACATCTCTTTATTATGATTCAAAATGGTGATCGATTAGGTAAATGATATCTGAAAGAAATATAAATATAAGTTTTGAAGCTTTTCTTTGAATTGGTCTTTTTTTTATCTTGTAATATTTATAAGTTCTGAAGCTTTTCTTTGAATTGTTTTTTTCTTGTAATATTTATAAAGAGCTAAACACATAAGCAAATACATTATTGAAATTGGATTTAGCAATTCAATTGAGATTCATTGAAGGGGAGGAACACACCAACGATCAAGTCACCAATTTCTTCATAAAATTGTAATGCTGACATCTAATAAGGATAAGAGAAACTTGTCAAATATAACTAACAAAGAAGAATTATTAAAAACAGAAACAATTTTTAGTTGACATAAGTTCAAGAGAATAACTCGCCTATGCTTAGTGTTTTGGGAAGACATCAAAGCTGATGGACTCAAAGTAAAGGATGTAGCCATTAGTTAGTTATTTTTTCTTTTCATGATGTAGAAATAAGAGAATAATATTTATTATAAAATATTAATATCTATATTTAATTGGTAAGCAAAAAGAGATTGAAAATAAAGAGAATATGTAAAAAAACACTCAATAACTTAAATAATCTCTCTTATATTTATATTTATATTTTTCTTTACTCATAAATTTATATAAAGTCAAAGTAATTTAAAAACAACATTTATCATGCCAACCTGTATAGACTGCATCGTTTTTAATTGACCTCTTCCAACCAAGATATTCAACATGTTCATCTTTGTCATCTATGTTCTTCTTCAACCTAAATTATTTGCCCAAACGTGTGACTACACCACACCCACAACCATACATTATTGGTTGTGGGTGTGGTGTAGTCACACGTTTGAAAGAAGTTGCCACTGCCCTAACCGATGTAAATTTACATAAAAATTATAATTAATAAGAAGTTGCCACTGCCCTAATTAATGAAAGCAATGAATGTAAATTTTTATAATTTTTGATAAATCCTTTGGCAGCTTCACAATCACCACAGGGCACTTGGCATGGCGGACACAATAATTGCTCACACTTCCCAAAAAAGTTCTACAAAATTCAACCCAATGCCCGGCGTGGTCCATCAGTTACAGACTGAACGATATTACAGAAATCATCAATCCAACAATGACGTATATACAATATACCTTTTAATGGTGTCATAGCCATGGCTTCCGATGACGAGAAAATCTGCTTGAAGCTTCTCAACTTGTTCACATATAACATCTCTGGCATCTCCAGTCTCCACCTTCGTTTCAAAGCATATCTGAACATTTATAACAATATTTAAAAACTTTAATTCTACAAAAAAGGTAAATCTCCAATGAATATGAAAATCGGTCTAGCAAGAATTGATACATTTTTCTCTCTGCAGATGGCTCTGGCCTTCTCCAATATGGTTTCTGTGTTTTCTCTCTGTTGCTTCTCCAGGGACTCCATAATATCAAACGAGAAGACGTAAGATTTTAATGAAATCATAACACGTCATTGTCAAATAAAGAAACAGAAATCTATGAAAATAAGATCGCCATTCGCTACGTCGTTGTCAAATAAAGAAACAGACATCTATAAAAACAAGATCGCTAAAAATAGTTGTTTACACGACCTGTGCCATCGACGACTGCGTAAACCCTAGGGGGCGACTGAGCGTGCAACAGGATAACGTGATATTCCTTGGAATAAAAAACAAACACTCCATAACCTGAACAAAAATGGCTTAATGTTGGAACAAGTTTCAGGAATTTAATGCGTCAAGAATAAAACAGACATAGTAAAGCCAGAAACCTTACCGAATACACTACAACCATGTAAGGAAATTGATTGGCAACCTCAGCATTCTCTCCAACTGATAATGCATGAAAAAATCAGCTCACCCACCAGGTCTCGATTAATATATACCAGTGATGGGTAAAGGTAGTGACCACGGCATACTCCACTTGCTATGGTCGGTGGTCCATGTGGTCTGCCATCTGTTGTGAAGATCCACTAGTCGTCCATGGAATCTGCCACATGTTGTGAAGATCCCCGATCAGCGATTTAGAACAAATAAATTATTATGTAACGGCTAAAGGCAGTGACCACCGCATACTCCATTGGCTATCGCTGGTCGTCCATGCGGTCTGCCACCTGTTGTCAAGATCGTTGATCAGCCTTGAATGCTTTTATAAAATGGAAGACTTGAATGCTTTTATAAAATGGAAGTCCCAAGGAAATTAAAAGTTGCCACGGGATTCGAAGCTCAATAAAAACAAGAAATGGCATGTGCTTGAGGTGCTGTACTACACCATCGTTCCTAGTGTTTCCAACAATCAAAATCCAAATATTGCAAGTGATGAGGAAGAAAATGAGTCGCCTGATACAGTGGACATGTCAATCTTTCCACAAACCTTTACTTGGCGATGGACGGCTCTCTCGGCCTCTTTAAACTGTCGCCCCATTCGCTTTCTCACGGAGTTGCAGCGGCGAGTGCTGAACCTACATGTTCTGACAAGATTTAAAAGACTCCTGTCACTTCGTGTTATCATCCTCATATGATAGATCTAATGGTGTATTGAAGGTTAATGTTTTGTGAACATCTTTTCACATCTCCTCAACATGAGTAAATGCATGCACTTTCAAGAAGTCGTCCTGTGGTTCTCTCAAATTTCCCCCATGATATGAGGTATCCATGTCACCAACCATTTCGTATTTGAACGTATCTTTCTTCTTCCCAACTGATAAGTGAGGCTCAAACCACTTAGGGTGCTCTAACAATGTTGTTATATTCATTTGATATTCTTGATAAACTTGTAAGAATTCTTACAAGAGTTCTTGAGTTGTCTTCATCTTTCTTAAGCCCTGAATGCAAGCCTTGATGCCAAGTTACCACTACTATAAATAGAAAGGTATAAGTGATGGTCACTTATCGGAAACAACCTAAAAATATTTTCTCACTAAATTCCCATCCTCATGTTAACAGGAGGCACAACTTTGATATCATTGTAATATACCGCTTACTGCCAATATGGTTTTTTGTGTGGACTATTGTTGTATTTTGGTTGGAGACTTTCGTCAAAGACTTTGGTGATAATGCTCTAATGCCACTGAAATGTCCCTTTCATATACTGACTAATTTATTGTTTGGTTTTAAATGATTGTTTATGTATATGTGTTTCAGATCTATTTTCACATCTTACAACAATAAAATATGCATAGTAACAAAACAAAAAAATTCATTTAATGACAAAAAGAAACCACACCCTCGTAAAATATGATAATGATATTTTTTGAAATAGGAAAACAATACAAAATGATAGTTAAAAGTCTGATTTAGATCTAATATCTGACCTATAGATTAACTTACAATACAACTATTTGATGCGGCTTGATTTTCCTTCGATCGTGTTATTTATACGTCCAATGCCATTTAGATAATCGAATAAGTAATTTTATGTTGATTTATAGTTTTCCTAAAATCACAAAATGTATTATATAATTAATAAAATAAATAATATTTTAAACTAAATTTAATATTTCAAAAATAATTTAATTATTAACTTTTTTAATAATGAAATATTATCTTGAAATAATTAAAATTGTGACAATTATAAAAATATTATATATGCATTATTTCATTAATGGCTAAATTTATGGTTAAGTTATTAAAATATTATTTTTATATGACAACTATATTATGGTTAAGTTTTTATATGCATGTTAGGTTAAGTTATTAAAATATTATTTTTATTAATTTTTAAATAATTAAAATTGTGACAACTATAAAAGTATTATATATGCATTTTTCTAAGTGTATTGTTAAAATTTGAACGAGGGAGACCACAAGCTAGCGAAGGGATGAGGAGTCAGTATGTATCCTATGGTTATACCCTAACAAAGTTTCAATGCATAGTATTTAACCATAACAAAGTTTAAATGCATAGTATTTACAAACTTATAATTAGGTATAAACAGTTTTTCAAAGTGTTAAACTATGCTTTCTATAAAGAAACTTGCATAATTTTATAACATAAGTCAAGAATATTACTAGAAGTATGTAAGGAAGCTTGAATGTGCTTATTGTATGCTACATTGCATTAACCTATATCGTATTTAAATGGACATTTTTTAATTCATTTTTGTTTTAATTTCTTTCAAATTGTAATTATATTTGTTTTATCATATATTTTATAGCAAAATTATCCTATTGCTATATATTTTCAATCTCTTCTTAGGAGGCAGGTACTAAGCAACTTTGTTGATTATTCCACTATTGTTCTGTAACTAATTTCAACAATCAAGTTTCTTAACAATTAGATACCAGTTCAATTGTGGGCTTAACGTATTCCTAACAATAGTTTTAAACCTTAATTAATTTATTCATCCATAACCAAAGAAGCCTTGAATTCTGTTGATTTCCTATTTATGCTAGTCTATAAAAAAAACTTGCATATTTGTATAACATTATAAATTTATAATAAAATATAAATAAACTATTCTCACAACAATGATATTAATTTATAGTCTTATAAGCTATTATTTCTCATTTTCTATTTATGCTAGTCTATAAAGAAACTTGCATATTTTTATAACATAAGTCAAGAATATTACTAGAAGTATGTAAGGAAGCTTGAATATGCTTGTTTTATGCTACATTGCAATAACCTCTATCGTATTTAAATGGACATTTTTTAATTCATTTTTGTTTTAATTTCTTTCAAATTGTAATTATATTTGTTTTATCATATATTTTTATAGCAAAATTATCCTATTGCTATATATTTTCAATCTCTTCTTAGGAGGCAGGTACTAAGCAACTTTGTTGCTTATTCCACTTGTTTAATTTTGAATTATATACTTTGGTGTTTCTAAAGTAAAGTAATTATATTATTTATTTGTTTTTCAATTTTGTAATTTTGTTAGCTAGTTATTGGTTGGGATAAGCTGATTTCACTCCTCAGGGACCCTCCTCGGGCGTAGGCGGCGCGCTGGTGTAAGCAAAAGTTAAATGATCTGCCATACGGTATGTCACCCTTCTTCATCCTTCGGTCATGTCAGTGGTATAATTTCCTATTTCCTATTTATTATACATGTCGTCGGCAGGTTATATAGCGATCGCTTGGTCCGCATGCTCCTTTGACTTGCATTTGTTTTAATTTTTATCCTAATTTTAACTAAAGTTTTATGAGTTTCTGTATTAAACTGGTTTTTTTTAATATTTAAAATTATTTTTACAATTTTTACATAATAAATTATCTATGTTTTGATTGGTCTGATACAATGATTAGACTAATTTTATCTAGTGTGCAAAATAATTTTGGCTTATTTGTCAGAATTAACAAATATATTAATATTTAAAATAAATGTCCTATTTTAAAACTATTTAAAGAGTCAAATCACTTAAATTGTGATTTAAACACCTAAATTGTCATTTCAACAATAATTTCTTTACCGAATTTTAACAAGTTGAAGGCTTGAAGGCTTTTCGGTTAGGACTTATACTGCTCCCTGCAACTACCGTCAAACTGGAGCCAAGCTACCATGATTGAAATTTGTCTTCTTTACAGCCGAATTAAAAGATCTCCAGTACACTTCAACTACCGTCAAACTGGAGCCAAGCTTCCATTATTGAAATTTGTCTTCTTTACAGCTGAATTAAAAGATCTCCAGTACACTTCATTTGTTTTCATTGAATACCTATTACCGAGGATAGTATTCTATGAGTCCTCTCTCTTTCATGCATCCATGAATTTCGCCATTTCCAACTACCAACGCATTCTGTCATGTACCCTTGCTATGTTTTTCAATGGCTCTGTATGGCGAGCATTAATGTCTTGTGTCGAAGGCACTCTTAGAATAGTCGGCATAAGCACTTCTAATGGTCACAGGCACTTCTATAACGAGTATAATTAGTTCGCACCCTTTCATCTTTGCAGCCTTGAAGTTGTAACAGAGCTCTAATTTTCATCTTTGCACCCTTGAAGCTGTAGGAGAGGTATGATTTCCATATTTGCACCCTTGAAACTCTAATAGAGGTCTGATACATACATGTGTTTGTTGGGAGAAGCTTCGATGAAGGAATTCATTGCTAGAAGATTTGCAGAAACAACAATATTCATGTATTTGTTAGGTTGGAGAAATTTCGTAGCAAAACTTTGCTGAACGGATTCATTGGTTGAAGAGTTTCATAAACAAGAACAATCAGGTATCTGTTAGGCTGGACAAATTGTGTGCTGCCATTTTTATGGCATATAATTGTTTCAGAAAGTATATTCAAATTCTGCTATACAAATTTTGAATTCTGCTTTTGAAATGAAGTTTTGATCAGCATAGGCTAAAAAGTTGTCTTGTTCTATTTAAGAAAAACAAATCTCCTTTCCTGATTGCCTGTTGCAGAAATAAATGACTAGGTTATTTTCATAAGAATATATGTTTTCAAAATCTCAGTAGAGGCCATGATCATATTTTAACATTTGTTGCATCAATATAAAATTGAATCAGATTCATGTTACTTTTACATTTAACGAAAAAACTTTGACAAGTTAATTACGGTTGCATTTAAAATAAACTAGAGAAGACTTACAGATAACAAATGCACGGTTTGTTCGTCCATATTTGACACTTTCCTAGCCAAATTAATAGGTTTCCATTGAGAAAATTCATGCTAATAATTGAGTTGGCTGACCCCTGGCCTTACATTTTCATTCAAAGTTCCTAGTATCCTGAAACAAAAATCGAAAAGAATCTAAAAAGCACTCTACAATTTACAATTTTTTTCTCAAGTAAATAATGCCTGAAGTATTATGTGAACGGGGAGACTTGATAATTAAACAAAATTGGTAACTGTTGTAAGATTTGAAAGAAAGTGTAAAGTTAAATTGAATAAAAATATTCAAGAATCGATGTCTTACCTGTAACGCCATGTATATATGCAGTTCGCAATTGCTATTATGAAGCAAACTTGACTTTGATTGTGAAGCAAGCCTGGGATCGACTCAATTCTGCGCTAAAGGTATGTAAAAAGAAACCATTTATTATTTTCTGCAAACTAATAATAGTGTTATGTCTATGATTGTTATTATTGTCTTTAAATTTACATAATTTTTTTATTTCTAGAGGTTCTTGAAAAGAAGCCAAAATATTGATGAGAGAGCTGCAACTGGAATTTTCTTGTCCCTGTATCTATCAAGGAACATGTCAATGGTGTCCCATAATGCTTTAAATTAAACTAAAAGATGGAAAGACTACTAATTCAGTTATTTTGTTTCATTTGAATCTGGTGGCTTCTTCTCTACTCACTTCTATTAAGTTGGGTGCTCTCCACTTTCTATCTGCAACCTTCTTCAAACTAGAATTGTAGCCTGTCACCGTCAGGCCAATATTTTCCATAATTTCCAAGTATGAATTGATTAAATTCAAGTTCACCATGGAGAGCGCTCAAAGCTACCTCACTGACTCAGAAATGACCTACAATTTGCCTATGCAGTTTTCCCCCGTCAAATAGATAAAATTAAAACAGTAGACTCTAAATATTGGCAAAACAATGTCTAGGTTATAACTTGAATTTTGTATACCATCAAAATAAAAAATATGAAAATGGACAATATAAATTTAGATGCAGGTTTACAATTTTATATAAAGTGGTCAAGACGCTACAGAATGAGTGAAAGTCGATGTCTTACCTGTAACGCCATGTATATATGTAGTTCGCAATTGCTAGAAGCAGATAAGCGATAGCTAGTGAGCACTCCACAAGTAGCAGCAGGCTGGAACTCGGGATGCAAATCTCATGAATGCAGCCACTTCATTTGGATTTCTTCCCCTCCATGTGTTAAATTGCTCCAAAATTGTCGACTATTTTTGGGTTGAAACATGCTTCACTCCCACTAAATTCCTGGCAGACTTTTGGCTATAAGAAACCATCTTTGAAATGAATGCGTAGCTGCACGCCAGGATTTTTCATCATAGGCAACCGAGAAACATAAAGGAAGGCTGTTGTCCTTGCTGCCACTCTATGACCTCTTAATTTTTATGAAAACCTCAATCTCTTCAAGCCCTCAAAGCTTCTTTGCGGGTTTGGCCTATTGAATTTTGAGTCCTTCATTGTAAAATTTCAATGCATTCTCATGTTGAAAGGCTCCAAAATCCACCTCAAAAACCTTCCCATGGATGCACATAGCGAGTGCCATTTTCAATATTTCAATGGATTCTTCATGCTGTCTAAGCTTGCACTTGCAGCTAGGAGATGAAGGAATGAGATATCACAAGGGAAACTTGAAATAATTCCAAACCTACGACCAAATGACAAATTTAACCTCTATCTTGAACGTTGGTTAATTCTGCACAGCTTCAATCATTATGCTGAGCAAGCCTATATTGATTAAGGCATCTTCTCCAAAGAGAGGAGGATATATGACCGTAAACGAGAGTACTCTACCGACAGAGCTCGACGAGGTCCATCTCCCAATTCTCTGCCGACGTGGTCCATCTCCCAGTTCAGCGGGCTGGAACTCGGGATGCAAACCTCATGAATGCAGCCACTTCATTTGGATTTCTTCCCCTCCATGTGTTAAATTGCTCCAAAATTGTCGACTATTTTTGGG
>LPNX010703618.1:461025-561100 GCA_001517045.1 Pseudotsuga menziesii | reverse complement strand
AATTTAAATTAATATTTATATTAAATTTAAAATAAAGTTTTATATTAATTTTTTTTCTAAATTTAAAATATTCAATATTATAGTTAAATATATCTCCTATAAATTTAATTTAATATAATTTTAAATTAAATTTAAAAAAAATAAATATTAATATATATTTCAATATATGTTTGTTTTAATATATATTTCAATATCACTTTAATTTTAATTTCAAATGTTACCTTCTTATAAATTTCAAATGTTACCTTCTTATGGGTTACATGTACATTTAAAATAAATAAATTTTATAAAATTAAATTCCTTTCATCTAAATTTGTGTGGACACCCATATAAGAGAGGATTTGTTCTACATATCCATATTATACTTAAAATGAGCTACAGCTTAGATTCATATCTTAAGCATATCATGATTGTGTTTAACCACTAGTGTAGATCCAAATCCTAGGCTCTATCAAGCGCCGAGAGGGATCAAATCTCCAGAGGTGCAAACCTCTCCTCGAAAAGCTCCTTGAGTGCAATACATGAGAAGAGGTTTGCACCTCGGGAGATTTGATCCCTCTCGGCGCTTGATAGAGCCTGGGATTTGGATCTACGCTAGTCATAAACTTACAATCAAGTATGCTATGACCTCAAAAGAGAACATACCATAGGAATACAATGAAATGACAAAATACCCCAATAACAAATAGGAATTATTTGAAATTAATTAGTAACTTTTCCATCAAGAAAGCTTATAGTAACACAATGAGCATTACTCTCATTACTTGTGGGCGATTAACAATTCAATTGTTTAATGGGCATTGTCTCACTACAAGAGACCAAAGGAAAGGAAAATAGTATTCCAAACATTGTGCACTATCTTAAAGTAGCTTCTTTATTAGCAACTTACCCCATGTTTGAACAACACATTATGATTGTTGCATCACATTTACTTTCGTCATTTGCAAAATATCAAATGTCAAGCAATAACTTCCATATTGCATCAAATATTTTAACACTATTATGGAACTTTCCAACCATGATAGCCATTATCAACCATAAATTGGATCTATTGTTTTGTCATAAACTTTATTAACCTATTGTAGATCTTATCACCCACAAAATAGTCCAAAATGAATATTTGTGCCTAGAAATTCATGTTTAAGACCTAATCTAGTCCATAGAAAGACTTATGACTGAACATCTATTGAGGCCTGGAAAATCGCAGGTAACAACAGTTAGGGATTCTCCCCAATAAACGTTCCAAACTAGCCCGTTATTGTTTGGTATGGGGAATCTGTCCGGTTTACGGTCCAGCTACCGTAGGTCAAGTAACAAATTAAAAGGTTTTACCGGTTACAGCTCGGTCCACCGTGTATATTTCTAGTTTTTTGTGTTTAAGTTATGATGTGCAAGTGCCTATCTAAAAATGCAGATTGATAGAGATAACGAGGAGTGTCACAATGTGATGTGCAGGTTCTTACCTCTTGTCTTAACTCTCTCACATCTAAATCACACACAACAAGAAACTAAATTTAACTAACTAACCTATCTCTAGGGAGCAAAATTATTAGTTATCAATGAGTAATGTATTTCTGCACATGCATTAAGAAAAATTATAGATAGTTGTTACTTATTTCAGAACACATGAACATTAATAGAAATATGAACAACAAGATAGCTTATTGTTTATGACAACCTTCATTACTCATAGTGGAAATTTCACAGAATAAACTGGACTGCATTCATAACATGAAAAGAAAATCACTGAGTTAGAACGATCTCACAGTTAATGGAAGTAAGCTGAAAACGAAATAGTTCACATTCAACTAATCCATAGCAAAACATTTGAAACATTCCACCAAGCTTTCTCCAACGGGAAACTTGTAATTCTTTATTGCAAAAGGAAATAGTTCTTCTTACAATATACTCTCACAAATGATCTGGGAAAAAGTCCCTTCTACATCTAAACTCTCCTATATTTATATAAAAAAGAAAAACCTTTGGGCTGCCCCTCGATGACCTTTGGGCTTCCTCAACCTTTCAGTTCCAAAATTTTGTCTTGTAGTATGTGCTCATCATTTATACAATATGTTACATTTTAAATTAAAATTTAAGAGCACTTTATGAAGAGAGACCAGCTTGGTCACTGATGAACTTTTTCCAAGCCTGGGCCTCTGCTGCTATCGATCTACTCAGTAATCTGTTGGTCTTTTTTAGATCTTGTTAATCTCGGACCCTCACTTTCTTCTTCTCTTTTATTTATCGCTGCTTCTTCATTTCTCTTTCTCTTCCTCATTATTGCCTCCCCTGCAGCTCTCTTTCTTTCTTCTTCCTCATTCTTCAACCAATTCTCTACCTTTTATGCTTTTGTCTTTTAGACATATCTTCTTTACAACAATCACCCTGTCATAAACATATCATTTCCTTAGACCATTTAGATTTTACCAAAATAACAAAAAATTGTATCAGTCTATTTACCTCCTCCATATGCATTCTGTAAAATAACTATACACAGTATTAATGCATGAAAAGAAAGAATGACAAGGCAAATAAAATCCTTCTGTTGTGCTTAAAACCCTGTCTATAACCAAAAAGACAACCCTGATAGCAAATATTCTTCATCTTACCACATTGCCGCTACTGCTAATCTCCAAAACACTAGACTCTGCACTGTGCTCCTCGTCGTGGAAAACCCTGACTGGACCAAAACATTGCAAATCTTCGTCATCCCCCAAAAATAGGGTAAACGCATACAAAACAAGGACTGGAGGAAAAACGCGGGTTTCAACATGGATAAAAGATAAAATACTGCTCCACATGTATATAGCCATCGGCGGTCAGAAGCACTAGATGCCAAGAAAATAGTCCTATTCATAGCCGCAACGGCGGACAATGAACACACTACGAGTCCCGTGAGACTCTAAACCTGTCGGCGTCGGAAACTCTTAACACTAAGTGTCGGAGCTTCAAAACTAAGAATTTTCGTAGTGTTGGCGATCGGAAGCTCTAAAAGCTAAAGGTCGACAGTTGACAACTCTAAACGTTGTGGGAATAGTCCACTAGACAGCCGCAATGGCGAATGACAAACCAACTGCAAGTCTCGATAATCATAAAACCGTCGACGATCGGAAACTCTACACGCTACGGGTCGGCGAATCACACCTCAATATCTCCACAGTGTCGGCACTTCACAACTAAACGCTTCCGCAGTGTCGACAATGCCAAGCACTATTATTGCAATGATTGTGTATCAATGATCGGAATCATTAAAAACTAACTCCCACAATGCAGTATCGGCGAGATATAAAAGAACCATTCGACTTACTCTGTTGGCGATCAGAGAGACTAATCACTATAGCATCGAAACTTCAAACCACAACATTCTCCGCAATGTCGGTAATAAAAAAAGTATTATTGCGACTAAAAAGGTATCGGAGCTCAGATGTCTAAGTCATCGCCGATCGAAGAGACTAATCACTATAGCATCGGCGATCGGAAACACTATTCTCTGGGTGATCGGAAACACTATTTTTCGGGTCACTTATCAATTTTCCTCCGAAACGTCGACGACATAGAGAACTAAAACTTTGACAGTGATAAAACAAAATCGCTGACAGTCAAAATAAAAAGTTTTGAGAAATAAAACAAAGGAGATGAAGTGCATTGGCAAAAAACAGGACTAATCATCGGGACGTCCATTGTTTTCCTTCCGAAACGTCGGCAGCATAGAAGACTAATGCCCCGATTCATTCTTCAACCGACTTCCGACAGCGATAAATAAAATCATCAAAAAATAAAAAATGTTAAGAACTCTTCGCAAGGAAACGACAATACTAGATCATTTAACCTCCGAAACAACAGAGAAAAAATAGTTAACGAAAAATCAAACATTAAGCTCCACAATCTTCTATGTTTCTGACCTCAAAGATCAATTTAAGTGGAAAAAACTGGACTTCTAGGACAGATTTAAAGAAATCAAGCAAACCTGGGCTAGATAAAATCGAAAGGAGCGTCCAAAATTTTAAAAATTTGGGGAAAAAGGTTGCAGCTGCAACAACATCTAAATTTTCTAGTAGATCGTAACTCCGAACAATGAAACCTACCAAATTTGAAGCAATAACAAACTCAACTATCGTTACTTGTGGACAACATTTAAACTATTTCAAAAGAGTTTTCCATAGAGAGCATTCTCTCACTATAAGAAGCCCTAGAAAAATATATGAGTGAACATCTAAATTTGCTAGAAAATCCTAACTCCAAACAATGAAACCAACCAGAGTTGAAGAAGTAATGAACTCAACTATCATTACTTGTGGACGACATTTAAACCATTTCATAAGAGTTTTCCTCAAAGAACATTCTCTCATTATAAAAGGCCCTAGAAAAACCTATGAGTGAACATATAAATTTGCTCGTAGATCCTAACTCCAAACAATGAAACCTATCAGAGTTAAAGAAGTAATGAACTCAACTATCATTACTTGTGGACAACATTTAAACTCTTTCAGAAGAGTCTTCCTTAGAGAACGTTCTTTCACTATCAGAGGCCCTAGAAAAACCTATGAGTGAACATCTAAATTTGCTAGTAGATCCTAACTCTGGACAATGAAATCCACCAGAGTTGAAGAAGTAACGACCTCAACTATCAGTACTTGTGGACATCATTTAAACTATTTCAGAAGAGTTTCTTTAGAGAACATTCTCTCACTAGAAGAGGCCCTAGGAAAGCAAATTAGTATTCCAAAGATTGTTTATTATTTTACAGTAGTGACAATATTCCGTATTAGCTTACCACATCTTTGAACAACACATTATGTGTTAAGATTTCATATGCTATCCTAGATATTATTAGTGTCCAATCCAAATTCACAATAGTAGCATATGTAGAATCACTAAAAGAAACACAATCACAAGATAGACACGGTATTTATCCTGGGAAACCCTCAAGGGGAAGAAAATCCACCAATAATTCCTCTATATAATATGTATAAGATACAACCCCAAAAACATGTATTCTCCTCCTTGTTGTTATCTCTCTCTCTCTCTCTCTCTCTCTCTCTCTCTCTCATATGTGCTACACAAGTGAGTGAGTCTGTGTTATAATGAGGAACACAACTCCTCTATTTATACACATTATGCCAACTAACTTTTACCTTAGACAAGTCGGACCCCTTGACTAACTGGGACTATTTCACCTAAGAAGATTCAAAAGAGTATTTTATATTATTCATTAGGGTACTAATGACCCGACTTACAATGGAGGCTTTACCTCTTGACTCTATGATGACCAATTACAATAGTAACATCACGACGGAGGAATAATAAAATCTCCCTTGGGTTACATCAGTAAAATACATTTAGAATATCCTTTGAAGTTACAATATTTCAACACTCCCCCTTAACGAGAAGGTTATTATACTGACAACATCATCATAGACTATAGGAGTAATGAGAGAGAGTATCTTCAGCAGTATCAAGGTAATACATCTATACGTCATAGGAAGTTTTCACAATCAGTAGCTGGAACAGTTACTCTTCAATGTCTTCATCTTCTACATCACACGATCACTTGATCCTTTTGCAGCAACACTTCAATCTTTCGATCCTTCGAAGCATCACTTCGATCTTCTTGATCGTTTGCGGTAGTACTTCGATATTCTTGATCATTTGCAGTAGCATTTTGATCTTCTCAATCCTTTGTAGCAGCACTTTGATCTTCTCGATCCTTTGCAACAACACTTTGATCTTTTCAATCCTTTGCAGTAGCACTTCGATCTTCTCGATCCTTTGCAATAGCACTTCGATCTTCTTTATCCTTCGTAGCAGCACTTCGATCTACTCAATCCTTCATAGCAACACTTCGATCTTCTTGATCCTTTGTAGAAGCATTTCGATCTTCTCAATCCTTTACAGCCACACTACCTGCAGTACGCATTATCTCTTTGCAGGATGGTCAATCCCTATCACTTTAGGACATAGGTCCAAGGATGATGCGATCCTCCATCAGCCTACTCCCCCTTAACAAGGAGGGTCCATTGAATCGACCGGTTGCATCGTCTACAATTGAATGTATATCTTGACTGCACCTAGATGCAGGCCCTATCGTCCGTAAGGACTCATCGTAGTGCATCCTCAGCTTCAAAGCTAGGACCGCTCCTAAGTTAGTTCTATTCTATGACATCTACATATACATGTAGGCATACTCTCCATACAAGAGTATTGTATGTAGCTACATTTCTCAACCACACCTATGTTTCAGCCCTCATCATAGGACATCCTCATCATGTTAGAGCTAGGACCACTCCATACGAGTGTTATATTATGGTTCCCATGAGGACTCATCATAGATAATCATTGCCACTAAGGCTAGGACCACTCCCAAGCAATTTTTATTCTATGTAATCTACATATAAATGTAGGTATACTCTCCATGCAAGAGTAATGTCTGCAAAGAAGATCTCGACCGCGTGTAAATGTCAGCCTTATCGGTCGTAAGGACTCATCGTAGAGCATCCTCATCTCCAAAGCTAGGACCACTCCTAAGTGAGTGTTATTCTATGGTATCCACAAATAAATGTGGGTACTCTCCATGCAAGAGTAACGTCTGCAGGGCCATCCTTAGTAAGGACCACTCTCAGGAACAGAGTGTAATTTCCTACCAAACCATATGGTCTTCCACAAGTGAATGTCAGACCTTGTCAACATCTTCAGACGTACTTGGCCTATTTCATACGGAAGCATCACTTTCATCCCATCATCGATGTCATTCTTATCATCACTCCCCTTTTCTTGTGAGGATCAATATTATCAACCTGCTCCCCCTTTGTTCGAGGAGGGTTCATATCTTTGACCTACTCTTCCTTTCCGAGGGGAGTCCATATCTTCGACTTGTTCCTCCTTTTTCGAAGAGAGTCCATATATTCATCATTTGTAGTATCATCATTGTTCCTCCTTGCAATGAAAGTCTTTTCGAACTACACCAAGATTGTCACAGAAATATTCAAACTTTACTCAAGATAGAGGCTTGGTCAGCACATCAGCAACTTGCTCATTGGTACTCACATACCTAAGTTTTATAGCTCCCTTTTGTACCATATCCATTATATAAAAGTATCGTATTTCTATGTGCTTTGATTTATCACGGAACACCGAATTCTATGTCATCTTTATACAACTCTTGCTGTCACAAAGAATCGTTTTGGTGTCCAACTCCATGTCAAATATTCCTGACATTGTTTTCTAAATCCATACCACTTCACAACTAGCCGAGAAATATGCTATGTACTTTGCTTCGGATGTGCAGAGAGAAACACTGGAATGTTTCTTACTAAACCATGAGATCATGGTGAATCCCAAACAATATCATCCACCTGAGGTGCTCTTTCTATATGTGGCACTTCCTTCCTAATCTGAATCCGTATATCCATATAATATGTAGTCATGATCTCTACCATAGTAAAGTCTCAAGTCTATCATACCTTTTAGGTACCTCATCACATGCTCTGCAGCTATCAATTGAACTCATCTGGGTTTAACTAGGTACTAACTTAAGGTGTTCACAACAAAGCATATATATATTTCCTTGTGTTCGTCAGATACATCAATGACCCAATAATCTTCCAGTACTAAGTCATGTCCACTAACTCTGATGACTCATCAGATAACAACTTCAGGTTAGTATCCATTGTGATAAATTTGAACTAGCAAGTGAGTAATTCGAACCACAGGAGAATCCAGGAGCGTTAGTGAGGTTCACAAATCAAATTTGGGTGCAAGATTCAGCAAAAACCATCAAATTACAGTTAAATTACACACAATGATAGTTGGAAACAAGATAATTTTGGATTGTCTTACTCTAAAATTGTTATTAACAGGTTTATAAATACATCATAAGTGTTTCGAATGGATTTGGAAGCCAATTGTGAGCAAAACTCCCAAAATTGCCAAATTGGCATCAAACCCCCCTAGGTGGGCCAATCTCATCCCAAATCTCTCCAAATGGCCATGAATTGCTAAAGTGGCATGGTTGATGTGTGTTGGGTCAACGATTACACCTTGGACAACGTGGGTGTGGAAAACTGGATGGTTTAGACTCTCAATGCAACATTAATTGCACCAAATCAAGCCAAATTTGAGCAAAATCCCACTCTAGCGCCCCAAGTCAACTTGCTTGTCCACATTCAATGAATGGGAGCGCACCAGAAATGATGTATGTGCATATGTGGCTGGTTGACTAGGTTGGAGTACCCATGTGGGTCATAGAACCTCAACTTGACATGGGATATGTCCACCTAAGCACCCCTAGTCCAACTCATAGTGTATTAAAGCTTAGAAAAGCAATAAAATTGACTAATTAGTGTAACTAAGGTAGAATGATGGATTATTGTTCTAACACCCTCCCTTAATCCAACAACTCAGTATGCTCACAAAATGATGAAGGCCTTGGCAACAATGGCTCAAGTCACCTCAAGTACATAATCAGAAATTTCAATTTTTATTTGTCCATGTGAACCGAGGAAAGAAGGAAAACCGCATGGGAAAAACCTCCCCTCAAGAATGGACATGGGGCTGGACCTACAATGGTATAATAGCAAATTACCATCCTTCACTCACCCCAAGCAAACATCTCAGGTAATTGAAGGTCTTCTCAGTGAAAGCCTTGGTAAAAATGTCAACAGTTTGCTCAGTGGATGGGCAATACTGCAGTGAGATCACCCTGTCATGCACTAAGCCCCAAATGTAATGCATGTGAATCTCTATGTGATTTGTCCTCTTCCTCTGTACTGTATCAATAGATATCTTGATGGCACTCTGATTATCCACCCAAATGTTGGTTGGAGAATCAATTGTGACACCAAACTCCCGAAGAATTCCCTGCAACCAAACACACTGAGTTGCAACATTGAATGTTGCCATGTATTCGGCCTTTACTGATGAAAGTGAGATGGTGTGTTGTTTCTTAATTGACCACCAAATAGGACCCTCATAAAACATGAAGAAAAAACTTGATGTTGACTTTCTGTCAATTGGATCACTGGCCCAATATGAATCAGAAAATCCAGCTAGTTGAAGTGAGGAACTAGTTGTGTAATGCACTATGAATTTCTTAGTTCCCTGGACATACTGAAGAATTCTTTTAGCAGCCTTCCAATGGAGCTCTTGTGTCTAGTGCATGTGTCTTGCTACAGCACTCACAGCATAAGACAAATCAATTCTTGTATGAGTGAGGTAGAGCAAGTTGCCCACTAGTTTCCTGTAGAGTGTTATATCCACCATTGGGGAATTGCCAAATTCATGCAATTTAATACAAAAGAGAAAGGGAGACTTGGCTGCCTTAAACTCATCCATATTAAACTTCTTCAGCAGGTCTGAATCATATTGTGGCTGACTCAGCATGATTCTCTTACCATTTTGCTCAATTTCTAAGCCTATAAATTGCCTTAGCAATCCTAGGTCTGTCATAATAAATTCATTGTGCAAAGAGTTCTTAATTTGGCCAATTGAATTGGTGCAGCAACCTGTAATAAGAATATCATCAACATAAAGAAAAATGACATGCAAGTTAACATCATTTTCTGCAAATACACATTAGGGTCTGATTTTCATCTTGTGAAGCCAAATGAAAGCAAGAAAGCATCCATTTTTGCATACCAAGCCCTGGGGGCTTGCTTGAGTCCATACAGTGATTTTTTCAGCCTGCATACCAATGAAGGATCCTCTTGGAAACCTTCAGGCTGCTGCATATAGATCTCCTCTTGTAGTTCACCATACAAGAAAGCACTCTTTACATCCATGTGGTGAACCTCCCAACACTTACTAGCTGCTAGTGCAAGAACTAGTCTAATTGAGTCCATCTTTGCAACCAGTGCAAAGGTCTCTGTGTAATCAACTCCATGGACCTGAGAATGGCCCTTAGCCACTAACCTAGCCTTATGTTTTATATCAAAACCATCAGCAGCAAGTTTGGTCTTGTAGACCCATTTACATTGAACAACTTTCCTCTTGGGAGGAAGGGGAACCAATTCCCATGTATTGTTCTCTTGGAGGGACTGAAGCTCATCTTCCATTGCTGACTTCCATCTTGGGTCTGTACAAGATTGTTGATATGTCTGTGGGTCAGAATTGATCAGCATGTAACAGTGCTCAGCAAGAGCACTATCACTAACAAATGAAGCCTTACTAGTTTGTGATCTAGTTCTCCTAAGCTCTTAGGGATTTCCTGCCAATTCCCTGGCTGCTTGCATAATTTTTTCATCCCATTTGGGCCTAGATGGGGAGTCATCTACAACAATATCATCTTCAGCAACATTGATATCATAATTATCAGAAAAAAGGAGCATGTGTCATCACTTACATCTTCTAATGGTTGAGGAGAGGAGCAATCCCCAGGTGCAAGTTCAAAGTCTGGAATTGGCTCTTCTTCGAATTTGACACTTCTTTCAACAAATTTGTTGTCGGTGGATGTGTCAAAGAGCTTGTACCCTTGGTTTCCTCACCATATCCAACCATGAGACACTCCTTGCTTTGTGGCTGAAAGGCTTTCCTCTTCTGTGAACGAATTTGTTTCCATGCTTTTGTCTCGAATATCCTGAAATTTGAGACATCTGGTTTTTCACCAAACCATGCCTCGTAGGGTGTCATCCCTTTCATTGATTTATGGAAGGATCTGTTTTGAATGTGAGAAGCATAGCTGATGGCTTCAGCCCATAGCTTGGGATTAAGTTCCCTCACTTCTATCATGCAAGTTGCCATCTCTTTGAGAGATCTATTCTTTCTCTCTGCCACACCATTTTGTTGTGGTGTGCAGGGATTTGATTGTTGCATTTGGATGCCACACTCCTCACAAAGTTGTTGTAGATTCTTATTCACATATTCCTTTCCATTATCAGTCCTAAGGACTTTGATCTTCTTCCCACTC
The DNA here is from genome assembly GCA_001517045.1 of Pseudotsuga menziesii. NCBI lineage: Eukaryota > Viridiplantae > Streptophyta > Pinopsida > Pinales > Pinaceae > Pseudotsuga > Pseudotsuga menziesii. The sequence continues at coordinate 550,200 of LPNX010703618.1, read as the reverse complement.
TGATTCTCTACTAGTGCTTTCCAAACTTTGAGTTGCTCAAACACCTCAGATTTCAATTTCAGAAAATACAACCAGCAAAATCGAGAGTAGTCATCAATAAATGCAAGCACATACCTAGATCCACCATATGAGGGAGTGGGTAGTGGGCCAATCAGATCAGAATGCACCAACCCAAGTTGTTGTGTTGCTCTCCTTGCCTTCCCCTTCTCGTAGCTCTGCTCAGAATGCTTCCCAATCACACATCCAATACATGCTCCAGTGATGTCTGAATTTGTGGAAGACCTTCCACCATTCCTTTCTTATGCAATGTTTGGAGATATCTGTAATTCATGTGGCCAAACCTCTCACGCCATAGTTTGGAGACTTCATTGGCATGTGAGTGAAGTGCTTGATCACTAGAAGTAGGGAGGAAATTAGATAATTTGTACATTCTCTCATGATGATCAGCATACCCAACTGCAACAACTTGGTCTATTGAGATTTCAAAAATCTCTACAGAGTCAGGAGTAAATATTACTCTCTTTGGCTCTCCTGTATGGGTCATCTGGTAGACTGACAACAAATTTGCTACAAGGTCTAGTACATATAGTGCATCACTGAAGAACCCATGGTCTAAATCAATTCTCCCAATCCCTTTGATCTAGAGTTCAAAATCATCTCCCATTTGAACTCATGGAGGAGAAGAATTCTCTCCTGGATACCATATGCCTGGAAGCACCTGAATCAATAATAAAGGATTTGTAATTATAAGTACCTACCACCAATGCATGGCATTTCTCCTTTCCTTCACTTGAACTAGAGTTGCCATCTTTCTTCCTAGCGTTGTCAAGAACTGGAATGTTGTTCTTCTCCAACAGCCACGCCATGGTGTCTATGGTTGTCTTCATGCATGAGCTCTATGGATTCCATCCATTGTGGCAATAAGAGCATTTGGCCTTCTCTTTCCCTTTCTTCTCCTTTTCTTTGGGTGGATTCGTAGCTCCCTCACTGGATTTGGGTTTTTCTGATTTCTTCTTGTCCGGCAACTTCGAATTCTTGGACTTGGGTTTTCCCTTTGCTGAATTCGAAACCCCCACTGCTAGTGCTTGATCTTTGGTCTTGATGGAATGCATTTGGACCAATTTGTCCTACTCTTGAGTGAGTGACTCCATGAAATTTTCCATACTTGGAATTTGCCAGTTTCGAAGGGTGAGTTTGCCTGAGTGAAATGTGCTCACAAAGACTAAGAACTCTAGCCCCGGCTTCGAAAGTATAGACAAGCTCAATTAATCTTCCTTCTTCTCAATCCCGCATTGTTTTAACTGCAATACAAGTGATTTGAATTGGTGAAGAAGTCCTGGATTGTGTCATAGTGCGCTGGGCTCAAGCTTATCAACTCATTCTCAAGCTAGTGACCACATAGCTCATCAGTTTTTCCAAATAGAGACTCAAGCTTCTCCCAAACCTCCTTTGGTGATGTCAAAATGTCAAGGTGGAACAACAACTCTCTCGAGATGCTCAGACACATCAAACCATATGCTTCATCCAATTTGTTAAACTACTTGGCTTTTTCTACAACAGAATTTGGTTCCATTTCAGTGCCCACAGTAACTCTGAAAAGCCCCTTGGCTCTCAATTGAATCACCATCTCTACCTTCCATTCAAAGAATTTGAAAGGTGTTAGCATGATGTGGGTAGCCTGCATTACTACCTGCGCTGATGGTGGTGAAATTTATAACTAGGTTACACTCAGCAATTCGATTTTATCTGGAATTCACTAACAAAGCAGCTCAAATCCACTAAGAATTTGGCCTACAACTCAAAAATATCCAACCAGCTCTGATACCATGTGAGAAATTTGAACCAGCAAGTGAGTAATTCAAACCACAGGAGAATCTAGGAGTGTTAGTGAGGTTCACAAATCAAATTTGGGTGCGAGATTGAGCAAAAACCATCAAATTACAATTAAATTACACACAATGATAGTTCGAAACAAGATAATTTTGGACTGTCTTAATCTAAATTTGTTATTAACAGGTTTATAAATACATCATAAGTGTTTCTAATGGCTTTGGAAGCCAATTGTGAGAAAAAATCCCAAAATTGCCAAATTGGCATCAAACCCCCCTAGGTGGACCAATCTCATCCCAAATCTCTCCAAATGGCCACGAATTGCTGAAGTGGCATGGTTGATCTGTGCTGGGTCAATGATTACACCTTGGACACCATGGGTGTGGAAAACTGGATGGTTTAGACTCTCAATGCAACATTAATTGCACCAAATCAAGCCAAATTTGGGCAAAATCCCACTCTAGCGCCACAAGTCAACTTGCATGTCCACATTCAATGAATGGGAGCGCACCAGCAATGATGGTTGTGCATATGTGGCTGGTTGACTAGGATGGAGTACCCATGTGGGTCAAAGAACCTCAACTTGACATGGCATATGTCCACCTAAGCACCCCTAGTCCACCTCATAGTGTATTAAAGCTTTAAAAAGCAATAAATTGACTAATTAGTGTAACTAAGGTACTAATGATGGATTACTGTTCTAACATCCATGGGTGTGGTCATGGCTTTACAATCCAACATATCAAATATTTTCAATATTTCTACTGCATACTTTCCCCGATTCAGAAATATTCCTTTTGAGATTTGCCACTCTTCTAGCCCAAGGAAATAATGCATCAATATAAGATCATTCATCTCGAATTCTTCAACTTGCTTCTTCTTGCAATCTATGATTTGTTTCTCATTACCTGTCAAAATTAATCCATCCACATATAGTAATAGTATGGCAGGTTCATCATCCATGATATTTATGTAAAGGTTAGGATCAGCTTTACTTTTGGTAAATCCCAAGCTTGTCAAGAAGCTATCTATTCTACGATACCAAGCTCTAGGAGCTTACTTCAGTCCATAGAGATATTTTTTCAACTTACATACATGATTCACTCTGTCTTCGACTTCAAATCCTTTTGGTTGTTCAATGTAAACCTCTTCATCAATCACACCATTCAAGAAGGTTGTCTTTACATCCATTTGGTGTAGATCTCACTTCATCGTGGAAGCAAGTGTCATGATGGTTCTGATGGAAGTGTACCTTGATATTGGAGAAAAATTCTCTTCATAATCAATCCCCTCTTTTTGAGAGAATCCTCTAGCCACAAATATTTCCTTTTATTTTTCAATACTTCCATTAGCAACATGTTTTATCTTGTAGATCCATTTAGAATATACCACACTCTTGTTTTCTAGTTTGGGTACTATATCCCAAACATCATTCTTCATTATTGATCAATATCCTTCCATCATTGCTTAAACCCACTCTTTCTTCTGGATGACTTCCTCATAGATGGTAGGTTCTTGATGTACAAGGTCACACATAAAAGCTACATAACTGGAGTATGGCTTTGATCTTTTGCTTGTTGTTGTGGAGCCTTCGGGAGCTCCATACTTCTCTGCTTCTTGTATGATTTCTCTTACCCAAACAAGTTTTATCTTTCGAGAGATATCCATAGTAGGGGGTTCCTGAGGTTCTAGCATATCACGATCTTCAGATGCTAGTATTTCAGGAGAGGGTTTATCTTCTACCATTCTGGGAGGTACATCCTCTTCATGTACTTCTTCAAGCTAACACCTTCTAGATTTCTTGAGATTTGTCTCTTAATAAAATGTTACATCCCTACTAATCTCAATATGATGGAATCCTGAAATGTATATTCTGGCGACTTTGCATACTTCAAGTATCCAACAAATATTCCCTTTTTTCTAGAAGGATCCAACTTGGATTTCTTCTCTTTCCGAATATGTGCTTGGACAACCAAATATCTTGAGATGGCTCACTTCAGGTTTCTTTCCAATATATGTTTCTTCAGGAGTCTTGAATCCAAGAGCACTGTGAGATAATCTATTCTGCAAATACACAGTTGTCCTTGTTGCTTCATCCCACAAGTGCATGAGGAGGTCTTGGTCATGAATCATGGTTTTTACTACTTCCATAATGGTTCTATTCTTTCTTCCCGCAACACCATTCTGTTGGGGATTATAGGGAGTGATTAGTTCCCTATTGATTCCTTCCTCCTTACAGAATGCTTAAAATTCCTTCAAAGTGTATTCTCCACCATTATATTATCTCAGTTTCTTGATTCTCTTTTCTAAATGGTTCCCTATCGAGCCTTTGAATTTCTTGAATTTCCCGAACACTTCACTCTTTTTCTTCAAGAAGTATATCCATGTCTTTCTTGAATAGTCATCAATAAATGTGACATAATATTCATATCCACTTAATTATATGGAGGGCATAGGACCACATACATCAGAATGAATTAGTTCTAATGTACCTTTAGTCTTTGTTTCACTTTTTGGAAAGGGATTCTTGATGTTCTCTCCTCTTGCACATCCTTTGCAAGTTCCCTCATGATCAATCTCCAGATTCGGTAACCATGTTACCACCTTGCTGACATAGGGTAGTGCTTTGTAGTTAATGTGAGCAAGCCTCCTGTGCCATAGTTCACTTGAGTTGGTAGTATCATGGACAGGGGTTGTCTCTAGATGTCCTTTGAGTTTGTAAAGTCCTCCTTCTTCTTCACCAGTGACCACAGCATCTTCAAGTTTCTTTCCTTTGGACCACATAAGTACTTGTCCATCTATAAGAGAAACTCTATATCCTTTCTTATCTAGAGCTAAGATGGAAAGTAGATTCTTTTTCAAACCTGTACATATAGTACTTCCTTCATCTTCATGGAAGTCCCAAAGTCAATCTTATAGATTATTCAACCATACTTTTTATGGGATATTGATAGTCATCTCCCAACGACACCTTCTGAGGAGAGTTCTTTTCTTCAAGTCTTGACAGAGTTTGCTTCTTCCTTGTCATGTGTTTTGAAAAACCACTATCAATAAGACATGTATCTTCTCCAGGTGTTATAGACCCATAGAGTGCACATAATAGTACATATTCATCTAGATCTTCTTCTTTTGTTAGTCTCTTTCGAGGTCTTTCTTCCTCATCCTCATCTTCAACTAGATGAGAATGATGCATCTTGTTGTTCTTGTTCTTCTTTTGTGATGGACACTCTCTAGCAAGGTGTCCTATCTTATGACAGTTGTAGCATTGATTCTTTGAGTAATCCTTCTTTTTCTTTTGAAACTTTTTCTTTGAAGGTTTATGGTTACCTTTCTTGAAGTTTAATTGTTTTCTTCCTTTAGTATGGATGGCTAGAGCTTGATCATATTCTCTAAGTAGAGCTTCTTTGCTAGATACTCTAGCTTATTCTTGAATGCAATCTTTCCATACTATGTCAAACTTCATACTTTCTTTTCAGGCACACAGAGTCTGTATGAATCAGTCCCAAGGTCTAGTGAGACCATTAAGAGCATTCATAACTAGTTCATCCTCATCAAGGGTGTCTTCAATGGAACTTAGTTGTTCTCTGAACTGGGATACCCTTGTGAAGTAATCTTGAATTGATTCTCCTTTGCTCATTTTGGTGCCCTTCAGTTAAGCTCTCAGATTCATCTTTATGTTGATGTCCCTTCCCTCATACATTATGGAAAGTGCATCATACATTTGCTTTGGTGTCTTCTTAGATGACACTTGAGGGATCAAGTGATCTTTGATAGAAAAAACAATGATCCTCATTGCTTTGATTAGGTCTTGTTCATACTTCTCCTTAGCTTCAAATTATTTAGGTTCTGCAACTCATCCTTGATGTACTTCTCAAGACCATTCTCTATGAGAGAATGAGACCAATCCTATACTTCCATGCTAGGAAGTTTTCTATGCCTTCTAGTTTATCCTCAAGCTTAATTCGTGGGGCCATCCTATCTAGGAGGTCACTAAAAATTGAAATTTCTGAAAATGAAAAGCTGACCTTACTAGGATATGCACTTGACTGAGGTGAGTTGGTTGGTCCACTTGGTTTCTAGAGATCCCAAATGTTCACCCTTCAAAACTTGCTTGCGAGGTTGCATCTTCTGCAAAATTTATGGTTTTGGTTTTATGCAGTTTTCTAGTTCAGGGCCAAACTAGGGTTTGGATTTCTCGGAGATTCAACCACCCAAAGACTTCAATCCTAGGCTCAATAGATGCACTCTAGGGAGGCACAAATTTATATGCAAGGAAATATTCAAAATTCCAAACTTTGCAAAAACCCTAATTTCTTCCAGAGAGGGAGGAGACTCAGTTTCACCTTGTGAAAGATGTTCTATTCAAGCTAGCTCTGATACCATGTTAAGATTTCATATTCCAGACTAGATATCACTAGTGTTCAATCCAAATTCACAACAGTAGCATATGCAGAATCACTGAAAGAAACACAATCACAAGATAGACACAATATTTATCCTGGGAAACCCTTAAGGAGAAGAAAACCCAGCAAAACTTCCTCTGTATAATATGTATAAGATATAACCCCAAAAACAAGTATTCTCCTCCTTGATGTTATCTCTCTCTCTCTCTCTCTCTCTCTCTCTCTCTCTCTCTCTCCTATATGCTACACAAGTGAGTGAGTCTGTGCTATAATGAGGAACACAACTCCTCTATTTATACACATTATGTCAACTGACTTTTACCCTAGACAAGTCGACCCCACTTGACTGACTGGGTCGACTTCACCTAGGAAGACTCAAAACAGTATTTTATATTATTCATTAGGGTAATAATGACCCGACTTACAATGGAGGCTTTACCTCATGACTCTATGATGACCAATTACAATAGTAACATCTCGACAAAGGAATAATAACATCTCCCTTGGGTTACATCAATAAAATACATTTCGAATATCCTATGAAGTTACAATATTTCAAGATTATAACTATGTTTTATCACATTTACCATGCTCATTTGCAAAGTAGTAGAGGTCAAGCAAAACCTTCCATCATACATCATCGCTTGTAGCACTATTATGGGCCCCACCTACCCACAAACAACATTACCAACCATTAATTAACTCTATTGTTTTGTCGTAAACTTTATTAATCTATTGTATATCATATAACCCAAAAAATAATCCAAAATTGACAACAATATCTAAAACCTTATTTTATGACCTACCCTAGTCCATATTGCTAACATAGCCTCAATCCCAACAATTGAACCTACTTTAAGAGTTTAAATTTGCAAGTCTACTTTCTCATATACTTCCCCATTATGTATACTCCTTACCCAATTTCAATGTGTTTATCCCATAATAATTCTCTCTCTTTAATCCATATAATTCACTGCTCCATCTACTTTTCCACATTTCCAAATATCTTATATATCTCTCTACAACATATACAAGTGTTAGTAAATCGCCTTCTCATACTTTCAACAATTTCTTAAACTTTTGATCTTTCTTACTTTTTGCTTTAGTTTATGCCTTTGACTTGATTTACATGAAGAGTCGGTATCGTGGTATTCCTTTATCAATTTTTTATATGATTCTCCATTGTACAAAACCCAACAAAACATAAACTAAATAGCCTTGCCTACTCTAGACTCCAATTATTGTATTGGTATCATTGTACCTCTAGCATTGTGACTCACCCTCCTTGCATGAAGAAATTTCTGCAACCATGTTTATTAAATTGCATTTATTTTTTTCAATGTTCATTTTAATTGGGTGCGACTATTGACATTTTGTACTCAAACATATATCAATGTTTTTAAAGTGCCCTTGTTTAATTCAATGTCCTGATTTTTCAATCAAAAGATTTTAATCTAGTATTTTCCCCATTTTCTAAACTCGCCATAATTACTTTTACCCTTGGAACAACATTTTGTCTTAACATTTACCGTTATTCTTAACCAAAGTTCATTTCTCTTCCGGAAAAACTCCATGACTCATTTTAGTTAAAGTTTCTAGCATATCAAAGTTGGCCAACAATCACACTTCTAAGATGTTGGCATTCCTTGATCAATTGATCTTCGTCATTGAGAATAAGAATAAGTTATTCCACAACTATTAGATAGGAAGGATCGTATATTATAAATAAGTAAACATTTCCCTGTGATGACTAAAACATTTACATGGCCCTCGAAAGGTTCTCTTCTTATAAGCCTCATGTCTTATAGTTTGGCATGCCCACCATTAAGCACGTGAATACTGAAATATTTGATCATAAATCACTCTTTAATTTCTGTAACTAATCCTCCTCCAAAAGATATTCACTCTCGTAAGCATGTAGAGATCATAAGCATGCATCTATCATGTTTGTGTATATCCATTTTTAGATCAATTGATATTTCCTTTAGGATATCATTTTCTTCTTCATTATCTTTGATGGCTATCTCTCTAATTACAAATCTCTTTTTTTTAACTTGAAAATGAGTTACTTCACAATGAGTTGTTGGTTTCTTCAAAGGATTATTGTGTGTAAGACTTTATAAAAGTTTGTAAAGCTTGCCTAGTGATTTTGAAATTGTGAATCTCCATTCCAAACATCTTATGGCATAAAAATTTAGTACAACATCGAATGACATAAAACTAAGTAAATTTATTTATCTTTCTATTGGTACAGTTCATCACAATAGATCTTGTAACGCTTGAAGAATAAATCTTAGATTATCCAAATGAACATAAATGAAAGAATAAGCACATAAACACACCATCCACACAATGAACACAAGATTTATTTTGTGAAACCCAATATAGGAGAAAACCCAACTAGAAGGTGAGGCATATGTTCTGCTCTCTCTTTGTTGCAATTATCAAAATGCACATGCAAAGGAATGGGGACTCACTATGGCCTAAACGGTTGCCACAAAATCTCCCCCCTTCTCTATTATGCTCTCAGAGTACCACTCCTAGATATTTTGCTCAGCTAGGGAATAAGTACAATGCTCAAGAATGGAACCCCTTCTCCTAATGGCATGGTATTTAACATAGCTCGATAGTCGTCTAGGGTTAAGGTTTTTTACTTCCTCAAGCCTCAATTATTAATAAGGTTTATACCTTCTAGAATATTCATGAAAGTCCACACGTGGCTAGCCCCACTCATTGGAATAATGGGGCTGACGTGGCATCCACTTGTACCAAAGTGGTCAACAAGGTTGGTTAACTTGTGGGAAGCATATCATTTCCATATAAGCTCTGATTAAGGTGATTCTTGCACCATTGGAAAGGTTTTTGTGTGTAGAATATGTAATCTTCCTCAAATAAATGGCTTGGACAAAAAATCGTTTGATGCCTCAAAATGCATCCTGAAGGTTTCAATGTTTTTCAACCCCAATTTCCACCCATAAAGTATTGAAATAAATGACAAATTATATTATGATCTCAACCAAAACATACATCCCCATTTAGGAAGGCTTTTTGTCCCCAAAATATTTACTTAATGAGGTGACGAAAATTTTCCTCTACCCTCTCATTGGAGTACCACTTCGCTTTTTTCTAAATGTTGTCCTTACAACCTAATCTAGCAAAGGTCATGTTCCCCCTATCTAGTAATTGTGGGCTTCTTCTACAAAATTGTCTCTTCTACCAACTTTGCTTGAGCATCGAGTGCTAAGTCCTCTATGGTAGGTAGGACTAATCCTCCTCATGATCTAACATGGAAAGCCTGTATAGTTTCAAATTTCCACATTTATTATTGATTAAATGCACATGTTTGGGGGTACATTGAGTCTATATATGTGTATGGGGTTGTATGGGAGTAGATTGAGTCAATGAATATCTTCGCTTTTAATGCTTCTCCTATGATGTATTCATTCACTCCTCCTTGCTATCCATATACAACATCCATGGGAAAAGGCATAAAATACCCAAAGCAAGTTTCAAAAGGGGGTTTACCAATAGAAGTGTGGACTACTCTATTCTCAAAGTGTTGAATATAGATCGTCTTTTTCTCTCAAGTCTTTGGATGTTTCTAATTGTAACCTCTCAAAAGATTCACCAAAGTTTTATTGACTACTGGTCTTCCCATATGTCTATGGATTGAATGATGTAGATTTCTTCTACTTAGTGTCAATCTTCTCCCAAAGTTTAGTCCATAAGGAACTAACAAATTCTAGCATCCTTATTTGAGATGATACTCCTTGGTATCCCAAAGTGGACCCAAGATATTTCTTGGTATCCCAGAGTGCACCCAAACCTACTCAAAAAACATGTTTGTTGCTTTTTGTCCTTTGATGGTCTTTTTACAAGGCACAAGAATGCACTTTTGTTGAATCTCACAACTATAACAATTAATAAGTCATATGCCCCTTCCTAGTGTTTGGTAAACCACCCAAAAAATACACAGAAATGCTTTTCCAAAGTCAATTGGGTACATGAAAGGGATGGTGCATACCTTGCCTTCTATTATTAAGTGTGTGTGTGTGTGTGTACAATAAAGTATGCATCATTTAATATATTGTTCTACATATTCTTACATTCTAGGAAAATACAAATACCTATGTAAGTGTGAAAATATTATTCACAATAAGATCTAGGAGCTGAGAGAATCCTCACAAATCAAGAATTTCACAAACTATGCAGAAAATAGTGAAAAAGAGCAATATTAACACATAGAGATGATTCCAATAACCGAGTTTCTTATTACTGTCCAACATGTAAATATGTCTGGAACATTATTATAATACAATAGGTTAAAATCGTTAGCCTTTGGAGGAAAATTGGAGGCATACATGTGGCAAGCTTAGATTGGACCTCAAACCCCCCTATGTGGACCAATGAGCTCCCAAACCACCTCAAATGATCACGAATGGCCATGTGAACGTGGGTAAAGCATGCTAGGACACAAATAAGGGTAGGATAGGAGTGTTGGAGTGCATGGGTGAGTGGGATTGGCTCTAGGCAGCATTTAATGGTCCAAAAGAGCCAAAAACACTCAAATACAATGCATGGGCACCTTTGGTCAAACCAGTTCCCTATTTTAAGGAGTGGGAGCGCCCCAAGGACAAAAATTCCATTTATGAGGGCGCGTGAGTCTCCTGAATGATCAAATGTGGGCTCTTGGGTGCATTAATGAGTCCAAAACCCCCAAATATCTTAGTAGACCAACATAACCAAGGTTTGGACCATACAACATGAGTGAAAAACAAATGAAGGTGTGTCTTAGGTGGTATGTGACCATGGTACTATGTGGTATGATGCTCTAACAATAATTTAGAAAATGTCTTCCCAACACCAAAATACTTTGCAACTTTGGAGGTGTATGTTTCTCTTATAAGTTGCAATCTTTCACCTTTACGAACACAGAGCTTGTCTACCATGTAGAGTAACTCATTTTGGAGAAGATAGTCAACCTTACTATCACCTTCTTATACATGAATGTGGCCCTATAGCTATTCAAACACCTCTTTGAAGTCATCATCTTCTGTATATCCCTTTTTGTATACATCATGGGTAAAAGGTTGTATTATGTGCATAAGAGTTTCCAAAGCCATAATCTTGGATGTGGGTGGCCTTGAAAGCATGTCTTCCAATTTATTAGTGTTTCCCTTATACTTCATGACTAGATGAAATTGTTGAGAAAATCCCATCCACTTGTAATGTCTAGTTTGTTGGAGATTACTCCAAGATTGCAAATACTGCAATGGTTGGTGATCCGTGGATAACAATTTCATTCCCCATCTGATAGTGCTTCTACTTCTTAACAAATTGAATTAGGGCATAGAGTTCCTTATCATAAGTGGGATAGTTTAATACTCCCCTTTGAAATATTTCAAAATGATAGCATATCAACTTACCTCCTTGCATCAAAACTACTCCCATAGCATACCCACTTGCATCTATCTCCACAGTGAAAGGCTTCTACAAGTTAACCAATGTGAAAACTAGTGCATTACTAATCTTTTGTTTTAGCTTGTCAAAATATTTTTGTTGAATATTTTCCCGCTAGAAACCATTACCATTGGTTGTTATGGCGTGGAGTCATGCAGCTACTGCTGAAAAATGAAGTGATGAAATTTTGTAGATATCGAGTTGCCCCCACAAAGCTCCTAACTCTAGTGAAATTAGTAAGAACTAAGCATTTTATAATGGCCTCCATCTTCGCAAGATCTATCTTGAGTTCCCTTCCACCGCTCGCATACCCAAAATACACCAATTATTGCTAAGCAAACTTGCATTTCTTGATATTATCCAATAACTAGTGCTTTTTCAAAATCTCTAAAACCTGCATGAGATGTGAAATGCCATCCTCCCATATATAAAGCAATACATCATCCAAATACACTATAACAAATTAATCTAAGGGTGAAAAACACCATTAATCAGTTTCATAAATGTAGTTGGTGCATTACATTAACCAAAAGGCATGCCTAACCATTCATACAAACCATGCCTTGTCTTAAAGGAAGAATTCTACTTATTTTGTTTGAAACATACCTAGTGGTAACCGGATTTGAGATCCAACTTGATGAAGTACTTGGCATCTTGCAACTACTCTAACAAATCATCAATCTTGGGCCGAAGGTACCAATTATTAAGAGCAATGTTATTCAAATCTATGTACTCAATATACATATGCCAAATCCCATCCTTCTTGGGTACAATGATGATATAGGTGACCCACAAGGTGAGGTGCTCGATCAAATCACTCCCTGCTCCAACAACTATTAGAGGAAGTTTGAGATAAAAAATGAGCCTCATAAGAGATATAATAAAATATTATGAATTAGGAATTTGGTGGGGCAGGTTGATTCACAACTCACTTTTTACATTACAACCAATGTAACTATGGTTAACTTAAATTAAAAAGATGTCTAAAAATAAAATCAATAAAACACCTTATTTGATGTGACTAAAAGTAGAGTACTTTGAAAACATCAATTGCTTTTAAATATAATATGATAAATGTACTTATAGTACTCATCAAGTAAAATAAAGTATATTGGTTTTGGATTTTTTAATATAATTGATACTTATCTCGTGACTCCTGGATTCACGGGTCGGCTTATGATTTTCTTTAATCATTCCTGTATTTTCTGAAGTGATTGGTGGTTGTCTCGGTTGACTGTTTATCACTGTTCCTTTTGGTGTCTCCACAGGTGGTTTTGTGGAATCATTGTTTTATTTTCTTTGTCATCATCAGTTGTTGTCACCACTAACCCTAGTATATTCTAGGGTTGGGTGGCTCAATTTATTAGCTCCTTCTCTTAGGACCATGGTTGTGTCTAATGCTTTGGTTTGGATGTTACTATGGAGGGATGTCAACCTATCTGGTCCTTGTCAAGAGTTCTCTTGTATTTTTCATTACTTGGTCCTGTTGGGGTCTTGTTGTACCCTTGTTGTGTTGACTGTTCGACACGTGATTTCTTTGGTGGGTTTTATTTTTAATGTACTAGTTTCTTGGGTGGTTTTTTTCGCAGCGCTTATCTGCTTTGATGGGTTCTGGGCCGAACCACTCGACTATTTTTTGTTTCGTCTTTTGAACCTTGGAACCACTTGGGATAGGCTTCCGAGTTGTTTCACTATCTTTCCTAGTTTTCTGGGTTTACTGTCCATGGGATTTAAGTCTACTAATTTCAGCAAACCTAGTACCAACCTGTCGAAAAAGTGGGAATGTTCTTGATATCGTCGGCTTCTTGACTTCATTTTTGTTTTTTTGGTCTCGTTGGACCTTTGTCTCGAAGTTGTTGGTCTTTTTACCATTTGGGTGCGATAATCTTTCTTGTGGGTGGTTTCGCCATGCAGCCTTCGGAGTTGGATTTACCTCCGGTGAAGACTTTTGGTTTTCGTGGAAACCCTAATGAGAGGGTGCACTGCTCTAAGGTGACGTCGGCCTCTGTTCTGACTCCTTCTGGGTCGAGTGGTGAGACACATCATGACCACTATATGGTTCCACAACCAGATATGTCGGCTCATACTGCTCTTTCCGCCCCTCTAAACAACTTATAGGGTTCGAAGGTTCGTCGACTAGGGACTAGTCGGTCTCGTCCTCCTGCAAATCTTGTTTTTGAAAAGGTGAAATCCAGGCGGCATGTATGTGTTATGGGTCGTGACACAACCATTGACATGGTTTCAGCTTTATCTCAGTGGGCCCTTGTGGGTAGGTTTGATTATGTTAATCTCTCGCGGTTGGAGATCTTGTCATGGGTTAGGGAGGTCTGGAAACCTCTCCTCAAGTCTATTCCCAAGGTGGTTATGTTAATTAAACGATTGGGTGTTGTTTCAATTTCTTTCGGTAGAGGACCGATATATCATTGAATCATAATATTGGATTTTGGGCCTCAGCTATTTGGTCTTGGGGCGCTAGTTTGTGGGTTTAGACCCTTGTTCTGCAAGGGTGGTTCACCAACATCTCTGGGTTATTTTTCCAATACAATGTTGGAACATCCAGGGTTTCATGGCTGCTGCAAATTCCATTGGGAAGTTCTTCCTCATGGAGGAGGAGCGTCTTTTGGGCTTCAATTGTACTGCTCCTCGTTTTCTAGTGGATATGGATCTTTCTGAGGGCCTGCCAACTGAGACAGATATTGTTTGGGATGAAGGTTCGTTTGTTCAGAAACTTGATTACTGGAGGATTGCATTTCGGTGCCATTGCTGTCGCCGCATGAGTCACTCAAAATTTGCATGTCCTCTCTTTGGGAAGCTTGGGGACTCTTCTCTCTTTGGAAATGATTAATTGGACACGAGCCTCAAGGACGTCCACTTTCCTCTCCCTCTAGACAAGTCTTCTGCATTGGAATTTGTCGGTAAGTTTACTCAAAATTTCCCTTTACTTCTCAAATTTATTGAACCTACTAATATTCTTGGTGCTCTCACTCTGGGGGAGGACTTGGACAGTACTCCATCATCTTGGCCGATGGGTGGGATATCACCTACTAGGGGTGGGGTTTTGGGAGGGATTCTTGTGGATCCACCTCTCTCTAATCCATCACATGAGTCGGTGGGGGATCCCTTATGCTCTGAGGATTTCCCACCACTTCCCTATCAGGTTGGTCTTAATATTTCCCTTTCTTCATCCTTTATTTCTGATGAACCATTGATGAGTCAAGCACCGAGGGTTGGGTGTATTGTTGCTTCTAGTTTTCCCTGGGATGGTAATGCACTTTCACCACCATCGTGTCTGCCATTTGATCCTAATCCTACTTATGCACTGGTCGATTCCTCTTGCGTCGATGTTCTTCCTCTTCCTAATGTTAACCGAGGTTTTGTCACGATTCGTAAGGTGAAAAAACAATCAAAAGTTATGAAGGGATTAAAGGATGCTATTACAGATAATAATTTTGTCAATCCTAATCTAGTTCCACTATCCTCCCGTGGGTTAAATTACTGTGTGATTGTTCCTCCTTCTTCGACCCTTAGAGCAAGTGCAGCCTCTTCCGAGGTTACCCAATGAACTGGCTTTCCTTTAACATTTGTGGGCTGGCCGAGGGGCCAAAACGCTCCGCGTTTAAACGCATTCTAGATTCTACCTATCCTGTTGTTGTTTTTTTGCAAGAAACTATGTCCTATGGGGAGGCGGCGTGTGACTTTTTCTTAAAGCTTTGTCCTCGTTGGTTTGTCGGTGCTCTTAATGCTTGTGGGCACTCAGGGGGTACCCTTGTGGGATGGAACCCGGTCTTTGCAGATCTTCGTGCGTACCAAAATTGTGCTGGGATTCTTCTCTGGGGAAGATTCAAGGGTTTTGACTCACAGGTTCACCAGGTGAATGTCTATGTCCCATACTCGTAGAGGGTTACTTTTTGGGACTCTGTCATTGCTAGTGGTCTACTTGCTATGCCTAATTTGATTATAGCTGGTGACCTTAATTTCACGTGGTAAGCTGAGGAAGTTTGGGGTTCTGGTTGTACTGTGGATCCGCTATCGGATTATTTTTCGTGCTATATTTGAGAATGTAGTACTGATGGAAATTATGCGAGGGGTACTATCTCCTACCTAGACTAATGGCCGTTGTGTTGCTGCAGGTATCACAAAACGACTTGATCGTTGTTTATGTCCGAGTCTTTGTGATGTTCGATGGGTCGTTACAAGAGTTGGAATCTCTCTTCTGGTTGTTCGGATCACAAGGCCATCATTCTTTAGCTTGATTTTTCAAAAGGCAATGCCTATTACCCATTTAAATTCAATCCTACATGGTTATCTGTTGAGAGTTTCAATATCCTGGTCACTTCTAGCTGCGTGGAGTTTCAAAATCCTGGTCACTTCAAGCCTTATTGTACAAGCTTTCTAGGCTTCGGTCTTTGGTCAGAACTTGAGGAAAAAAGGAGAAAAGTTTGAAGACTCAATCTCTCTGCTCCATTGAATAAGAAATTGAGTATCTGGAGGATGATATTGGTGTGTTTTTTTTGGAAATGACCATTCTGATACTCTCAAAGGTCTTTTTCTACAGAGACAAACTATTCTTGAACACAAGGAGGAGACCCTCAGGAAACAAAGCCATGCAATTTGGCTTAAGGTGGGTGACAAAAACACTAAGTATTTTCATAACTATGCTAATCATCGGAGGATTACGAACTCCACTTGGGAATCTGTGGACGATTCTGGGGCTTTGGTTATGGATTTAAGCTCCATTAAAGATAATGTTGTGTCTTACTTTTCCAAGCTCTATAAGGATCCGAAGTCTCAAAATATCTCTAAGCAAATGAATATTTTGAGTCTGTTTCCGACTATTTTCACCTCGTCGGATTGTGATATGCCTGGTCGTCCTATCATTTTACAAGAATTTGAACTCACTCTTAAGGCATTTTCTCAGGACGAAAGCCCGAGACCTAATGGATGGACCATGGATTTCTATGTTCATTTTTTAGATCTGTTTGGTCCAAAACTTGTGGCTGCTATTGAAGAGACGTGTATTACTGGACATATCTCGGAGGGTCTTAATACTACCTTTCTGACATTGATACCCAAGGTGGACAGACCCACTTCGTTTGTTGATTATCGCCCCATTTCCCTTTGTAATCTTATTTACAAGATCATTACTAAAATTATTGTTGGTCATATGAAGGTGGCCTTGGGGAAGGCTATATCACCTGAACAATTTGGTTTTCTACATGACAGGCATATTTTGGACGTGGCTGGTATTGTACAAGAGTCCATACACTCGATCAAATGAAAGAAGGTTTCACCATTGGTTTTGAATCTCGATCTAGAGAAAGCTTATGACAAAGTTGATCGTTCTTTCTTCCACTTGATCCTCATCCAGATTGGTTTAACAGGGGATATTGCTAAGTGGATTATGTCTTGCATCAACTCGACATCATTTGAAGTTCTTGTTAATGGTTCCCCATCAGTGTTCTTCAAGGGGTCACGTGGCATCCGTCAGGGATGTCCACTCTCGCCATATCTTTTCCTTCTTATCATTGAAGCTCTCAGTTTATTACTAAATGAGGCGAAGTATGAGAAGAAGATTAAGAGCGTAAAAGTTTCGGGGATTGTTCATATTACCCACACACTTTTTGTGGATGATGTAATTATTTTTTATTCTGGCTTGGTGTCTGAATGGTTAAATATTAAAGAGATTTCAGATCTCTTTTTTTTGGATTCGGGAATGTATTTTAGCATCAAAAAATATTGTTTTAGACATTGCAGAATTGAGGACCACATTCTTCAGACTATTACGCATCTCTTTTCCATTCGCGGTGATCATTTGGATGGTGGACTCACCTACCTGGGTTTCTTTCTCAAGCCTAATTCCTATCTACGTTTGGATTGGGACTCAATCATCAAGAAAGTTCATTTCCGCTTGAGAAAATGGAACTCTAAGTGGCTCTCTCTGGGGGGTCGAAAGACACTGATTTCTGTTGTTTTACAATCTTTGTCAGTCTACTGGTTCGGTCTCTTTCGGGTACCTGTCAGGGTTTTGGATGCTCTTCGTAGCATTTTATTTTGTTTTTATGGCGGGGTACTCATGATCGGTTTAAGTATCCTCTCGCTGATTGGGAATCCTTATCCCTTCCCAAGTCTTGGGGGGGCTGGGGTTTCAAGCATTTGGGTCTTTTCAATATTGCACTATGTGCCAAGAGCCTATGGAGATGCTTATTTTCTTCTAACCTTTGGTCTAGGATCATCATCTCTAAGTATTTGAAATTATTACCAGCCACTACTTGGCTTTTTAATGCTAAGTTCTCATATCCAAATTCTTATGCGGTATGGTGTAGTTTGTGCTCGACCCTGCCATGTATCTTAAGGGAAATTCGTTGGTTGATTGGCAAGGGAAATAATAACTCTTTGGGTATTGATTCTATTGCAGGCATTGACTTTGAAAAGTTCTCCAATCCTGTATTACATATTCTTCATGATAAGGAAATTATTGTTCTTAAGCACGCTTCCATTGAAGGGAATCCTTCTCTGTCATGGAAGTCTTCACAATCACTGGGTTTAGTTGGTGCAGTTGAGAAGGAATGGGATGCTTTCACTACCAAGCTGAGGATATCAGGCATTTTTTTATCATAGGAACCTAATTCTTTGGTATGGATGGGCAATCAAGGGAATGGTTCTGTGACGACAAAATTGGCATATACTTCCCTTATAAAATTTCGTAAGCATGCACAGCCTGCATGGTGGAATCTCGTTCTTTGGAAAAAGAATGTTCCATCCAAGGTGAAATGATTTATTTGGTTAGCTCTCAAGCATAATATTTAGACCCGGGACATGATTATGCGGCGTGGTATCCAGGGTCTCAGTTGGTGCATCTTTTGTAAGGGAGATTCCGAGACTGTTGAACACATTTTATTTCATTGCCTGTTTTTTCTTGGGATCTGGTCTCAACTCTATGATTTTATGGATTGTACTTGGCAATGGAACTCTGAAAATCTCTCTGAGTTCCTAGAAAAAGTCGAAAAACACTCTATTCTTCGACTTGAGTTGGCATTTTTATGTATCTAGGAATTATGGTGCACCAAGAATCGCTTCATTTTCAATTAGATTCCCTTGGATCCAGGTCGAATAACTCGTTCGATTCTGTCTTTCTTTGCACAGGTTTCGGTCTCTGCCTCGCTACCCAATCTTCGTATCCCTCGATACCCGGTGGTACTTTCTTCGGAGTTGGTTGAATTCTTCGATGGCGCTGAGCAAAATGGTCTTTGTGGTGTTGGGATGGTCATACTGATGGAGTGCAATCATGCTTTCTAGATATGCATGAATGCTGGCAAGGGGTCCAATACTCGAGCTGAATTATTGGCTCTTTGGGGTCTCTTGTATTTTTCCAAATCTTGGCACATAGATCTTCAGATGGTTTTGGGAGATTTGAAGGTCATTATTGATTGGGTACGCAACACACACCAGCTGTAGTCTCTTGTTCTCTCTCATTGGATCGGGAGAACTCAGATGCTTATCGATTCCTTTGTGCCACTACCTCTTAGACACATTTATATGGAATATAACTATTAGGCTAATAAGTTATCTAAATCTAGTTTGAGCATGCAACCAGGGTTTCTGTTTTGGAAAGAACTTCGATCGGGAAGGATGATTGAGGAGGGTGTCTTACAAGGACTTTAGCTTTCAATTTATCTTTTATGTCTTCTTGGTGGCTTTTCTTTCTTTCCAGATATGGATGGACATTATATTTTTGGTTTTTGGAGCTGTTTTGCTCTCGATGGACTGGTACCATTATATCTTCTGTTGTGAAGGGCCTGTATTAGATTTTTGGCGTTATTGCTACCATTTCTGTAAACATTGAATGACTTGAATTTTGATGTCTGGCTCGATGTTCTGACTCGATTCTATGTATTTGTTGCACTTGATGTATGAACTCGTTGTTTTTTCAGACACAACCTTATATAATATAATGTTGTCTTTCCACTGTGAAAAAAAATTGATTAAATATTCAAAATATGTTTATAAGACCATCTATTTATAATTTTTAATTTAAAACATAAATTAAATTTATATGAATAAATTGTCATTCTTTTAATATATATATTTCTTATGTAAATCTAATTTATATTCATTAAAAATAAAATTCAATAATTTATTTATAAAAAATTTAACATTATTTAAATATGCTAATGATCTATTTATATAAATATCTACTTATTCAAATATATTTTTTCATTTTTAATAAATCAAATATTATTCATTTAAAAATCTATATATAATTTTTTATTATTTTATTTTAAACAAAATTCTATAATATATATAAAATTTTAATTTAATTTGATTTTTAGTTTTGCATTATTTTTAAACAAATATGTCAGCCATCTAAATTTAAAATATATCCCATATACCTATTTTTATATCCCATCCAAATTTAAAATAAAATATATCCCATATGGGTATTTTAATAAAACTAATATCCATTAAAAGTATTATATCATAGTGTGTATCGGTAATAAAACTAATATCCAATATAATAGTTGAGAACTATTATATTATAGTGTGTATCCTTAATGAAACTAATATCCAATATAATAGTACACCTGTATTTTACTTTCATTTATGTGATTTGAGTTTTACTTGTTTGCTACATTTTAAGAGTAGCAAGTGTAATATTAGGATTTCAACCTTTCGTATTTAATAAAATATATATTATATGTTTAGTATTTAAAATATATATTATATTAAAAAGTATTTATATGGTTTTGATTTTGAATAAAAAAAGTATTTATATGGTTTTGATTTTGAATAAAAAAATATTTATATGGTTTTGAATTTAAATACAGTTTTAATTTTTTTAATATTTGATAATTTATTATATATTGAAAAGTAATTAGTTAATTTGGTTTTAAATAGATTATTTATATTTTTTATATTTGTAATTTATTTTATGTTGAAATATCAATTAAAAAAAATTCTAAGTACTTCAAGAGTACTATAATACATTATATTATATTCAAAAGTAATTTATGAGTACTCTTTCATTATGAGTACTTTACTACAACATTGTATGGTTCCTATGGGTTTTCACTCACATTTAGAAGTTGACAAATAAACATCTTTAACTTAACCAATGTCACCTCAATCATTATGGATAATGCCATTATCTTGAATGTGATTTGTTCTTGTAAAGTTGATTTTGATAGTACTTTTTTTGCTTGGAGGCTTATTTTTTACCTCAAAATTTCCCTAATGACTTATTTACTTCATCTGCTTCCAAAACAGAGTGTCTATACAACTCAATATTTGGTAATGGGGAGTCAAGCAACAACTGTATACCACGCTCTACTTCCCTCTTAGGCGATATCTCATTAGACTTCTAAAACACTCCTTTACATGCTTGTAGCATCTCCTCAAACTAATGTTTTTTTTTTCTCTAGTACATCCCTCTAGGGATGTCTTTACTCTTCCTCATCAGATTCTCTTATAAGAAGAGAAAAACATATTTCTTACTTGAGTTAAACTTTTGGCTTGGTTGGCACTTACTAGTGAGATCTTTGATTTACCTTTCATGTGCATTGACAATAAACGACTTCCCATCCTTAATCAGGAAGTACTGGTTTTCTCTCCTCATGAAGGACACATCCTGCATATACATGAAGGCGCTTCCAAACACTACACCACACATGTTAAGGGGTACTAAATCTAACTCCACTTCATCAATAAAAATATGCACTTATAGCAAATTTGATCTTACATTGTTTCGTGACCTTGATCTCTCTATCATTGTTTACCCATCCCAATTAATAAGGGCTTGGATGATCATGCATCTCCAACCCAATCTTGTTGACCATATCGAATGCTATGAGAATGGCATGTGATTTGAAATTGAATAGAGCGTCTATCTTGGTCTTTTGACCTAGACTTTGATATGGAAGAGTTGTCATATCCTTCTCTTCCTTGTGTCAAAGGCTACTCAGATTCACCTCCTACTGCACTAAAGTGCAAGCAATCTTCTCATCCACATATGAGTTTCTCTCTCCCTGCCTACATAAATATGTGGCTAGAAGGTTCTTATTCTTTCTTGTGGTCCATAGATTCAACTCTGAATGCAATTTCCAACTCTTTTTTTCAGTGTAACCATTAATATTGCAATGGTTACTTGGATCCTTGCACTAATGCATAGTGGTTGTCATCTTCTTATATTTTCCTTTCCACTTATTCTTCCCCTCCTTGGAAGGAAGCATATTGGTTCTATTTTTGTTTGGAACCATTTGGTTGTCCTTTCTTGTGGCCTATATTTTCTAGGTATTGTGCTTACACACAACCCTCATCAATTGTCTTGGGTTTGAAGAGCACCACTTTCTTTCATAAATGATTGTGTAGACCCCCTAGATACTTGAGGAGTGCATATGGATTCTTGGGTAAGATACCCAACATGATAGTCGTCTTGAATTCAATGGTGTACTCATGCACATTATGACCCTGTATTTGCCGAAAGTAATGCCAGCAAATCCATTGTTTCTTTAAATACCCGTGTTAGCACATGGCTCACACCAATGCTAAGATTTTGAAAGGGACTTGCATATGGGATTGGTCCCATCTTGAGCTGAAGTGACGACAAGGTGGTCAAGTGAAATCAAAGAGCAAGCCCAAAAACATGATTGAACCCTCCGAACCCTGAAAATCAACGACGTGAGCGCATGGCCAAGACAAATCAACGACGGGGAAAACTTTTGCCAATAGGAATATGTGTCTATGAAACTGGGGAGGGCAGCGAAATTTCTACCTCCCCTCAAACATCGACAACCACGATCCTCCAAAGCTCACGATCTACGGCGGGAACATGATTCGCGTCGATAGCATGTGCGTCAGTTAGCAAGATAGAGTGTTGCGAAGGGATGGTAGAGCCCACCCATATGGACGGCCAAGATTTGATGGCGCACAAGATCTACGGTGGCAATGGGTTTCGCGTAGCGGAAGTGCAAGATGGTTAACGAAGGAGGCCTTTGTGACATGCTCAGGGGTCCCACGTCTCTCAACGACAGAGATCTGATGTGATCTGGACCAATGGTGTAGAGCATCTTCGTTAACGAAAGGTGCAGGGAGGTTAACAAGGGTAACAATTGCGAAATCGTGTAAAGGGCCACAACAAGCGATGGATGATCTCTGCACAAATGATATATATGGTCAAAAGCAATGTCGCGCGACACAAGGTGCTCGAGGGAAAAGGGTCAACACAGATGCGACGCTCAGTTGAAGTGTGGGCAAGATTCAGTGACACGGGTCATGCCTGAGGAACTTAAACTGTTAGGAAGAGCTTGGGTGTCACCATCAGAGCAAGTGAGTGTGCGTCTCTTATTCGGCGTTGTTGTTTTGGGTCCGGCGTGGCTACTGTACTGTAAGGTCGATTTCGAGTAAAGAATCATGGCGGACCTGACACCTCAAAAAGCTGTTAGGATTTGAATGATGATCCGGGATTTGATTCCCTATTTTTGTAACATAATGGGGCTCTATTTTGGGGTTGGTCCCAGGAGCCATGGCATTATAAATAATACCTCAATTGATGAGGTAAGGGTTGGAATTTTCATTCAGAAATCATTCAACTCTCGTTTTGTCTCTATAACTCTCTTGGAAGTATTAATGAGAAATATGCTCCTGCATTTTTTAGATTCATCATGGTGGTTGCATTTAGTCTGTGTTTCTTGTTTATAACTTTCATTTTTGTGTATTTCTACTAATGTGCTCTAGATTAGTATACAAGGAATTCGCTCTCAGTTAAGCGCTCCTCGTATCAGACGCTGCATTTGTTATTGTGTTCTTGTAAATGCTTTGGAATTCATCTCCTATGCTCCACTGCAGATACTAGCCTTTGCAGTTTATTCTACTAAAGTCGGTGCAAGAGATTCATCCATAGATAGGTGCCTCTTGTTTTGCTGGGCGTTTTTCTCATTTTTCCCTTACCACCCTTTCAAGATATTTGACTGTTTGTGCTGCCTACTTTGCCTCAAAATATAAAGGAAATTCCCTTTCTCATTTTTACTATAATACCCTTGATTGATTCGGGATTTCACTCCATTTCCCAATTATTTTCCTATATGTCTGTTCTGCCATTTTTTAAATCTACCAACACCCCGTTCCCATCAGAAATCTAGCCTTCTGTGAGCTTCCCAAAGCTTTATGTATATGTGTTTCTTTCCTTTGTGAAAAGAGAGATCCCTCTCTGATTGTATTGGCTAGAATACAGTCTAAAGTTGGTTGAAATAGTTACCCCTGTGACTTCCTACAACAACCACGAGAAAATTACAGGGTGCTAACATCTTGGCGTCGTTGTCGGGGAGCCTAATTGCTATTATCTCCTCGATAAAAATGACATTGTTTCAGTTCTATGACCTGGTTGAGCAATCGGTCTTAGACACAAAAGTGGTTGCGCATGCTTTGGCGACTCCACGAAACTATGAAAGCGACTCACTGGGAAATATTGGTGACCAGAATAACCCATACGAGAAGGAGCCATGATGCAGAGTCCTTCCAAGAAGTCTTCGATCCTGAAAGTTTGTTCCGAAGGGCCAACAGGATGCAGAGGTTAGTCAGGAATTTGTCTTTTCTCGTTGATAGTGTTGTTTCTGTTAGTAATATATCTGAACGGTATAATGAGGAGTGTGGGCTAGCCTTTCCCAGAACTAAATCTAAATCTATCCTCTTTGACCTAGCATCTGACACCTCTGCGTTTGACATTCCCCGCATTGCCTGGTCACCCCAGACCTCAGAGGCTCCAGGCAGAGGTTTCCCATACCTACCAGACCCCAAGTGCCTTACGTTCGTTGCTAATCAATCCTTGTCGAATCTCGTTGTCACAAGGAAATTTCCCTTCACACCTCTATCCCCCACTACTTCCAAACAAAATCAACCTTCATCTCTGAATTTCGCCACTCCCCACCACCTTTCTGTACCTCACAGCTTATTGATTCCTATCACACCAGTCCCAACCCCTTTAGTAAACCCGATTATACCCCCAAGGATGGCAAACAAATTTGCGCCTTTACGCCTTCCTGTGGTTTTGCACGACCTCCCCCTGGGATAGTCCACTAGGCTCAGATAGTTCTATGGAGAAAGCTATTCGAGGAAATTTCAACTCAAAATGGGCCTCCTAAGAAAAATAATAAAATAATATTTATTAATTTTGGAGGAAGAAAAGAAAAAAACTACTTTTTTGTTCGTATTTTCAACATATCTCCCTGTGATTTTACTCAAATTTCGATCGGAATAGCTCCCCGCATGCGAAATTAAATTCTGCAACCAACGCGTACCCACTCGGAATACTTTTGACGGACCCAGGTACCCCAAAAACAATAAATACCTAAAACAACGTGATGATGACATCATTATCACGTTTTTCAGGTATTTCTTGTTTTTGGGGTAGCGGGGTCCATCAAAAGTATGCAGAGTGGGTACTCGTTGGATGTGGAATTTAATTCCGTATCCAGGGAGCTCTCCCAATCGAAATTTGAGTAAAAAAACAGAGAGATATGTCGAAAATACGAACAAAAAAATTTTTTTTTTATGATACCTACCCCCAAATTTATATTAAAAAATTGTTTAAGACCTATACGGTATTTCAAATTTAAAGAAATTTCATTGGCTAACACATGATGACATGGAATTTGAATTAAGGTTAAAAGGCCCATTTTGAGTTGAAATTTCCTCTAACTGAAGGTACTCGACTAAAAAACATCGAGGGTGGTTTTCGGACTGGGTCGACCCGGAAGAGGTAGACCACGACGATGTTAAGGTCAGGTTATTTTCCCAGACCCTTGCTGGAGAAGCAAGGAAATGTTATAAAAACCTCGCAGATGACTCTATTATGAGCTATCAAGCCTTCAAGGATGCCTTCAAAGACAAATGGGCATATCAAAAGAACCCCAAGCAGTACCTCTCCCAGTATCATTCCATGAGGAGAAAGGAGAGTGAGTTTGTCCAAGAATTCTCGGACAGGTTCATGAAAGTGTACAATTCTATCCCTGCTCAATTTAAACCTCTCATAGGCTCCGCCCAGCTTCAATATGCAGAATCTTTCGATGGTGAATTCTCCTTATGGCTAAGTGAAAGAAGATCAATCTCCCTATCGGCTAAGATGAAAGGCACCATAGAAGTGAAGGTGAACCTAGTCGCTGCAAGAAAGAAGAAACGAGATGAAGGGGAATGGAGAAGAGAGGAAGGGGAGTGAAAGGTTGACAAAGAGCTTGAGCAACCCTCCATCTCGAGCTCGCAAGAGGCCAGAATTGACACAATCCTGAGAACCATGGAAAGAATGATGGAGAGGCTCTTTGTAGATGGCAGGCCCCCTCCCAAGGAGAATCAAGAACAACAAAACAAGAACCAGAATGCTAGAAGGCCTCAAATTGTCCAAAACAGGCAAAGAAATCCCCCCAACCCACCTGTCATACCTCCATTCCAAGAGAATTTCGTAGATCAGGAAGGGGAGAATCAAACCGAGGATGAAATCTGTCAGCTCGATATCGAGTCTTCTACCACTTTCCTCACCAAGGAAGAACATGACAATGCTTGCCTGGAAATTGGAGAGACACCTCCAGACGACACTGATGATTTTAAGAGAGATTACCAGCTCGCTGTCCTAGACACACAAAGACAAATCAGCTTGAGGAACAAAGATGTCCCAGTCGTGAAGAATAAGGAAGCAAGAAACAAAGCTTCCGCCAACAAGCCTAAAAATGACCCCCCTCCCAAAGACAACCCCAAGACTGCTCCTGAGCCCAAAGGAAAGGAATGAAGGGAAGACAATCCCCGGGGCCCTGATCAAGGATAGACTTCTTTCATCCTGGAGGTTGAAACTGCAAAGATTAAAATCTCGGTCCCCCTCACTGAGCTGCTCAAGAATTCTTAATATCATTCTAAAATTGCCACGGTTTTGAAACCTCCTTGGGAAATCTCCGCCATATCGGATAGCCTAAATTTGCAAGATGATAGGCCCACCATCCTGTTTGGCCCCCATGTAGACGAACCCTCGAATGAAGAAGTTCCCCCTTTCTATGTTAGCCAGAACATACATAATTCCATCCTACACAACATCATGCTCGATTCACGAGCCTCCCACAACCTGATGCCTAGAAGGATCATGGATCGACTAGGATTGGAAGTGACTAGACCCTAGAACGATCTTTTCTCTTTTGATTCCAATAAATTCAAATGCATGGGCCTCATCAAAGACTTGGTCATCTCTCTCGCTCAAATACCTGCTAAAACCCTGGTCATGGACGTGGTGGTGGCTGACATTCCGCCAAAGTTCAGAACGTTGCTATCTAGATCTTGGGCGGCCAAGCTCAAAGGAACCCTCCAGATGGACATGTCATACGCCACCATTCCCGTCTTTGCGATACAAACGAGACTTTTTAGAGAACAAAAACTGGCATATATGGTGACCAACGCTAAAAGGCCGCAAAACCACCCCATATACTCGCTAGACACAGAACTGGGATCTGTTCTTTTCTTCACTGAAGGTGATGAAGATAGTTCATGTTTCCAAAATAATGCCTTCGTACCTACTGAGGAGGAGTTCGGCGGAATATGGGAGGTGGATTTTGATGGGTCAGCCTACAAAGAAGGATCAACGGCTGGTATATGGATGAGACCCCCAGGAATCTGAGCTTTGAGGTATTCTTACAAGCTTACTTTTGATTGTACTAATAATGAAGCAGAATACGAAGCAATGATATTGGCAATCCTGGTTTTGAAGAAGCTCTAGGTCAGGATGGTGGTGTTATGTGGAGACTCTGAGTTAATAATCAATCAAATGACCAACGAATATCACGCCAGGCATCCCCAGATGAGGAGCTACCAAAACGTCGACCAAGACCTCATAGAATGCTTCGAGGAATGCAGTTTCAATCTTATTCCTAGAGTACAGAACTGCGTGGCGGATTCCCTAGCTACCTCAGCAGCAGCTTTCAATATCCCCATGCATCCTATAGGGAAATATGAAATTGAGGTGAGGCACAGACCTTCTGTACCGGATAATGTGAAAAACTGGAAAGTGTTCGAACATGATAAACAAATCCACAAGTTCCTCACTCTCGTCGGGGAGTTTGAGGGAGCAGTTGTTGACAAACAAAACGAATTTCGGGAGGAGGTTCCCCCCACTCAAGGGCCTTTACAAAACCAAACAGAGGATTTGAAGGAAGTAATCCGGGATGAGGAGGTTATTGCTGGTAATAACACCAAAGAGAACAATGAGGAAAATATTCGGGAGCCTGAATTGCAGGAGTCCGAGGTCCAACAGGAATACGAGAATAACCTACGCAGCAAAGAAATTTTGCAGCTAAAGGGAAACTCCATCCCCAGAGGTTTGATCCCTCTAAAGAAATTCTTCGATCCTAATGATGTAGCGAGAGAGCCTCAATAGGTCCTAAACTGTGAAGATGTGGAGGAAGTGAATATTGGGACAGAAGAACAGCTTAGGATCACCAAAATAGCGAGGACCCTCTCACCTAAATCCAAACAAAGACATCAAGGGATATTCGGATGTGTTCGCCTGGAGTTACAAGGACCTCAAGGCTTACGACACCAACATCATCCAGCATACCATACCAATCAAGAAGGACGAAATGTTGTTTAAACAGAATCTTAGAAGGATGAACCCCAAATTGTAGCCCTTGGTGGAAAAGGAGATCAAGAAATTTTTTGAAGCCAAAATCATTGTGGCCCTCCAATTCTCACGTTGGGTGGAAAATATGGTTCATGTTAGAAAGAAGAATGGGGAAATAAGAATTTGCATTGACTTCAGAAACTTCAAAAAAGTTTCCCTGAAGGATCATTACCCCCTCCCCAAAATGGACCATATCTTGCAAAGGGTAGTGGGTTCACTGAGGATCTCCACATTGGATGGTTTCTCAAGTTACAACCAGATTGTGGTTCATCCAGATGACCAAGAGAAGACAACATTCACCACTCCTTGGGGCACCTTTATGTACGCTAAAATTTTGTTTGAACTGATGAACGCAGGCACAACCTTCCAAAGGGCCATGGACATAGCATTCGCCGATGAAAAGAACAAAATATCAGTTATCTATCTGGACGACATCACTATTTTCTCCAAGTCTGATGAAGAACATGTCGCCCACCTGTTGAAAACATTCAAGAAGTGCAAGAAGTTTGGCATCTCCCTGAATCCTAAAAAGTCGTTCTTTGCTATGAAGGAAGGGAAGTTGTTGGGGCATATAATCTCTCAAGAAGGAATCAGGATAGATCCTAAGAGGGTTGAGGCTATTAGCAAAATCGAGCTCCCTTGGAACAAGGCAGAAATCGAGCTCCCTCGAAATATTGGAAAGAGCCTGGGGGGATTTTCCTGAACTGTGTGGGCGAACACGAGGCCAAGAGACTCATTGAAGAATTTCACGTAAGGGAATGTGGAGGGCATCACTACAGGAAAAACCACGGTAAACAAAATTATGAGGGAAGGATTCTACTGGCTTACGATATTCTCTGACACCCATAAGAAAGTAGCGGCCTACCATAAATGTCATATTTTTGAAGGCAGGAGAAAATTGGTGGCATTGCCTTTGAAACAGATCCAGGTTGAAGCCCCCTTCCAGCAATGGGGGCTAGATTTTATCGGAGATATTAATCCTCAATCTTCAGGACAGCACAAGTGGATCCTAACCGCCACCGATTACTTCACAAAATGGATCGAGGCCATCCCCACAAGACAGGCCACCGAAACAGTGATCATGCAGTTTTTAGAGGAGCATATCCTGTCCATATTTGGTGTTCCCGGGAAAATAATCACTGATAACGCTCCATCCTTTAAGTCAAAGAAGATTATCGCTTTCTGTTTCAAATACCAAATACAGCTCGGGCACTCCACATCCTATTACCCCCAAAGAAATGGATTGGCAGAATCCTCAAACAAGAGTCTCATGAGGATCATAAAGAAGTTGCTGCAAGAAAACAAGAAGGCTTGGCACACTAAGCTAATTCACGCTTTGTGGGCAAACAGAATTAGTGTGAAGAAGTCTATAGGCACCTCACCGTTCCAGCTGGTCTATGGTTCAGAAGTAATTTTTCCCAATTCCCTGATCTTTCCAGTGATGAGATTGTTGCAAGAAGAGGACGCCGAGACTCACCCCACCCAGAGGAGGATGTATCAGTTAGTTGAGCTAGAGCAACAAAGGGAGAAAATTTTCGACAGGACCCAGCTTTTCAAGGACAAGATGAAAAAAATCTTCAACAGAAGAACCAAACCCGACGATTTCCAGGCAAGTGATGTGGTGTTGCAGTGGGACACACCCCACGAGGATAAAGGGAAACACGGAAAGTTCGACCACCTATCGAAAGTCCCGTACAAGATCTTTGTCTTCAGGGGAAGGAATGCTTATGTGTTGAAAGAAATGGAAGGTGGATTGGTGTTTTGGAGCTCCTGTTAATGGGAGGCTCCTCAAATATTACTTTTTGTAGGAAAATTCAGTACCATTGTCATTGTATATACCATTTTCATTGTCTTTTAAAATATCGCATGTGTGGATGGCTCTCTGACAAGATGTAAAGCCCGAGGTGAAGGTAATAAGGTCTTCAAGGGATGCCATCATCAAGTTTGTTTTTCAGATAAATTTTGGAGTTGCAGGAAAGGTTGGGGCGACCCACTGGATAAGACACATGGGCTACGTAGTTCTTTGCTACCTCACATGGAGGATAGCATCCCCAAGTTGGAGTCGTTGTTAGCACCTGGCTCACACTAGTGCTAAGATTTTGAAAGGGACTGGCATATGAGATCGGTCCCATCCCGAGCTGAAGGGACGACAAGGTGGACAATAGAAATCGAAGAGCAAGGCCCAAAAACATGACTGAACCCCGTGGACCTTGAAAATCAACGACACGAGTGCATGGCTAAGACAGATCAATGACGGCGAAAATTTTCACCGATGAGAAGATGCGCGATCTATCAAACTGCAGAGGACTGCTAAATTTCTACCTCCCCTCAAACATCGACGGTCGCGATCCTCCAAAGCTCACGATCTACGGCGAAAACACGATTCGCGGCAATAACATGCACGGAGGTTAGCAGGATAGAGCATTGTGAAGGGATAGTAGAGCCCGCACACATGGACGACCAAGATTTGATGGCGCACGAAATCTACAGTGGAAACGGGTTTCGCGTAGCAAAAGTGCACAATGGTTAACGGAGGCCTTGGCGACATGCTCAAGGGTCCCACATCTCTCAATGGCAGAGATCTGATGCATTCCGAATCAATGGTGTAGAGCGTCTTCGTCAACGAAAGGTGCAGGGAGGTTAACCAAGGTAATGATCGTGAAATCGCGTAAAGGGCCACAACAGGCGACGAATGATCTCTGCGTGGATGATATCTACGGTCATAAGCAATGTCACGCGACAAAAGGTGCTCAAGGGAAAAGGGTCAGCACGAATGCGAAGCTCAATTTAAGTGTGGGAAATATTCTGTGACACGGGTCATGTCTAAGGAACTGAAACCGTTAGGAAGAGATTGGGCATCACCATCAGAGCAAGCGAGTGTGTGTCTCTTATTCGGCGTTGTCGTTTTGGGTTCGGCATGGCTATTGTACTGTAAGGCCGATTTCAAGTAAAGAATCATGGCAGACCTACCACCTCATAAAGCTGTTAGGATTTGAATGATAATCCAGGATTTGATTCCCTGTTTTTGTAACAGAATGGGGCTCTGTTTCGAGGTTGGTCCCAGGAGCCATGGCATTATAAATAAGACCTCAATTGATGCGGCAAGGGTTGGAATTTTTATTCAGAAATCATTCTCCTATCGTTTTGTCTCTATAACTCTCTTGGAGGTATTAATGAGAAATATGCTCTGGCGTTTTTGAGATTCATCACGGTGGTTGCATTCAGTCTGTGTTTCTTGTCTATCACTTTCATTTTTGTGTATTTCTACTAATGCACTCTAGATTAGTATACAAGGAATTCTCTCTCAGTTAAGCGCTCCTCGTATCAGACGTTGCATTTGTTATTGTATTCTGGTAAATCCTTTGGAATTCATCTCCTATGCTCCACTGCAGATATCAGCCTTTGTTGTTTATTCTACTAAAGGCGATGCAAGAGATTCATCCATAGTTAGGTGCCTCTTGTTTTGCTGGGCTTTTCCTCATTTTCCCCTTACCACCATTTCAATATATTTGACTGTTTGTGCTGCTTACGTTGCCTCGGAATATAAAGGAAATTCCATTTCTTATTTTTGCTATAATACCCTTGATTGATTCGGGATTTGACTCCATTGCCCAATGATTTTCCTGTATGTCTGTTATGCCATTTTTTAAATACACCAACACCCCATTCCCATAAAAAATCTAGCCTTCTACGAGCTGCCCAAAGCTTTATGTATATGTGTTTCTTTCCTCTATGACAAGAGAGAGCCCTCTCTGACTGTATTAGCTAGAATAAAGTCTAAAGTTGGTTGAAATGGTTACCCCTGTGACTTATTGCAGCAACCACTGGAAAATTACATGGTTCTAACAACCCGATATGGTGGAAATGCAACTTAATGAAGGTTTTGAAATCCTCTCATTTAGTTACTAGCGGATCAACCTTCAACCTAAGTGTCTATGTGTGGCTTTCCCACCAAGTTAATGCATGGCCCTCTAATTTTAGTGAAGTAAATGGAATATTATGTTCCTTGACTATGTTGTGGATACTAAAATACACCTTTAATTGTTGCAATCAATGATTCAACTTTAAAACATCAATCTGACCCTAGTAAGGTTTGATATTCACTTTCACTTCCATCTTAAATAAAGGCTAGAAAGAGTTAATGTCACTAGAACTTTACTGTTATTTCTTGGGCTCTTTCCTCAACTCCTTTATTGCATCACCTTTATTTCACATTTTCCCCTTTAATATAATCTCTGAGTTAGTGCCTCTAAATGTTGACATGAGGATCGATATATTGCAAGAGATATCAATGACTTGTATTTCTATCTTTGTAAATCATTTTTCATGTCCCCCACCCCCAATTCTTTACTGAACTCACCCACCATGGCTAGGATTTAAAAACTTGTTCTTTATTCCACCAACTCCTAGATCTTCCAATTTTCCCTAAAACCCCAAATAAAACTACTATGATACCAATATGTGTTGGAGTAACGGTACAACCTCCACATGGTATAACCACCACACCTATGGGAATATAAAACAAGTGGACTAACCGCCACTCCTGGTGATACGGCCTTGTGTTGGGTTTCAAATGTTCATCAACATCTACAAGTTTTGGTGTAACGGAAAACCTTACATGGTATCAAAGCATAGGTCTTAGGTTCAATTCCCTCGAGCCAGGCCGGAGGTGGGGTGTTGGAGTATCGGTACAACCTCCACATGGTATAACCATTGCACCTCTGGGAATATAAAACAAGTGGACTAACTGCCACACCTGGTGATAGGGCCTTGTGTTGGGTTTCAAATGTTCATCAACATCTACAGGTTTTGGTGTAACGACAAACCTTACAAGCACATAGATCTGTGGATCAACACACAACTCACAAAATAGATCAGACAATTTTTCTCAGGAATTGAAGAATGAAACAGTGCAAAAAATGGCATGCATTTGTGTAATGCTTTCATTAATCAAAAGTAATTGGATAATTAATTACAATGTAATACACTGGTATTAATAACCAGTCAATTCGCATGCATGAGAGAGGAGTTCGAATTGATTGACTCTACCTAACTAAATGGATAACTAGACATTTCTAAATCACTATCAGAGCCTAACTAGTTAGCTCCAGTTGTCTAAATCAATGCCTCGGTCAGTTAGAATCAATTAACTAGTCTAACTGAATGTGGTAGGTGAGGAAATGTGCCTTCCCACATGCAGTTAATCAATGACTGGCGCTAACTAAATGTAATTGGATGTAACTGAATGTAACCGACTCCTAACTAAGCTTAACTAGTCACTAACTCAACTCAACTGAACAAGGTTGGTTCCAACACTCCCAGTTGTTGGGGAGATTGTTGGCTATACTGACACAGAGGTTTTCTGGTTGTCATTGATGGCATTCAGATTTAAGATGATGAAGATCAATGGTGGAAAGAAATTCCATGGATCGGAGATGCAAGGTAGAATTAAGTTTTTGTATTTGTGGAGTCCGTTAAAAAGTGCAACTTTGAAGGGCTGAGATCGACACAAGGCAAGATCCACGGCGCTGAAACATTCTGCGGGTTGAACATGCTCAGATGAAGAAACTTTTTCAAATCGCGGAATAGGTTAATTGATGGAAAGATCGGGTGGTTGAGAAAGGAGCGGAGATAGATCTACGATCGTGGATAATTCCACGGATTTAACTAGCGCAGAAAAAGTCAGGATTTCAATTTGCGAAAAGTGGTAGAGGCTACAGAGATCGATGGTTACAACAAGAGATCGGTTTGATCAATGGACAAGGTGAATTCCACATTCTGAAGATGCTCGCTCGATCAAAAGCGAAAGAATTAGCAGAATGTTAAAGTTTTCAAGTTTGGATGGTTCCAATGAAGACAGATAATAGATCAACGGTTGATGTTGGTAATTTTAAAACGTTATGTGTATAATCTAACGGTCACAAGAAGTTATAGAATGATAATTGATTCTTAATCAGGAATACGAAAGGTTGGGAAGCTGAAGCAGTTGATATGTATGTGTATAAAGGTGAGCTGAAGCGAACTGTGTAGGGTTAGCCGTTCAGTGGAGATACTGAACTTGGTAAGTAAAGAAGAATGATCTGAAGAAGAGACAGAGTGAAGAGCAGAGACTAAGTATGCACAGGCCAAAGACCAGACAATGAATGAAACAGAGAATGGGTAGCAGAGGCAGAACAAATGAGAAGCAGAGATAAAGAAAACTAGAAGAAGAATGAAGACAAATTATGAGTATAGCAGAATGAAAGCAGAGCAGAAGAACAGAACAGAGATGAAGTGGTAAGCATTGTTATATCAGTATCATTGTATTGTACTAATTCAAAGTAATTCTAGCAAAATAGGGTGGTAGGGTGGTGCTAGGGAGGATTGTTGTCCTCAAGATTCAATGGGTGTTGAAGAAATTTGAAAGTTGGTGCTCTTTACAAGTCGGTGCTTGTAATTCAGAGGTTGTAGCCTCATTTGAGTAGGAGCTCAATGAAAGAGAAGATGTACAGAAGTTGAAGCTTTCCTGACATCTCAAGAAGAAGAGGTTTTTCCCTTTCTGGGTTTCCTCATGAAATTTGTGTCTCTATGTATTTTGTGTGATTGAATGATGATGGTTTGTTTTACATGTTAAATCTGTTGCAACAGAGTTTCTGCTAATAAAGAATGAATATAGAATTCCTCATAACATATTGACTTTCATAAAACATTAAGGATAAAAGTTTTTAAAAATTGTATAAAATTGTTTAAGCACAAAAATTAACTGATTCACCCCCTCCCCTCTCAGTTAATTGAATACTTTCAATAATTGGTATCAGAGCCGATTCCTTTAGTCTAAGGAAGATCTGATAAGCTTAAACATGACAAGTCATGATGGTTCAACCAATAAAGCTCCTCTGTTTGATGGAACAAATTTTTCTTTTTGGAAAGTTTGAATGAGAACATACCTAATGTCCTTAGGTGTTGATGTTTGGGAAGTGGTAGAAACTGGATATACAAAACCTATTGTACTAGCTTCCAAAGATGATAAGCTAGAGTTTAGTTTTAATGCAAAGGAAATGAATGCTATACTGAGTGGTCTTTCAGAAGCTGAGTTTGTAAAGGTAATGCATTTTGAATCTGCAAAAGAAATGCGGGATAAACTCATTAGTAGCTATGAAGGAAATGAAAAAGTAAAAGATGCCAAACTTCAAACTTACAGACTAAAATTTGAACAACTAAAGATGAATGAGGATGAGACTGTTAATAAATATTTCTTAAGAGTTGAAGAACTTGTGAATGCCATGAAGGGTCTTAGTGAGAAGATTGGGGAAGCTCCTCTTGCTCAAAAGATTTTGAGATCTCTACCTGATAAGTTTAATCCAAAAGTCTTTGCAATAGAAGAAACGAATGATCTGAAAACCTTATCTATTGACCAACTTCTAGGAACTTTAACTGCCTATGAAATGAGGATCAGTAAAGATAAATCTACCATTAGAGAAGCCTCTTTTAAAGCAGACAAACATGCAGATTCTGAAATGGAAGAGATTGAGGAAAATTTTGTACGAAGACTGAAAAATGGATCAAGAAAATATAAAGGGAAGTTGCATTTTAAATGTTTCAACTATGGTAAGGTAGGGCACTTTGTATCTAAATGCCCTTATAAAAAAAAGATCACAATTCAATTGATGAAGAGAAACACACATTTAAGAGATACAATAAAAACAATAACTACAAAAAGAAAAGTTTGTGTGCAAATGATGTTGATCCCTCAGAAGTTACAGACAGTGAGTCATCTTGTGAAGATAAATTGAATGATTTTATGCTTATGGCCATAGAAGATCTTGAAGATGAATATGCTGGAAGTGATATGAACGATGAAGATGATGTAGTTGATATGGAAGGTGAGTTGATTAATGCATTGGAAGAAATTGACAGACTCAGACTAAAGAAGAGAAAACAAAAACAATTGCTAATGCAGTATGAAAAGAATGTTAAAGAACCAAGTACAGACTGTATCTTGTTAAAGGTAGAACTAGAAGAAGCAAAGAAAATAAGCGATGTTCTAAAAGAACAATTATCACAGAAAAAGATGAGATGTGAAGCATTGGAGGAAGAAGTAGTGAAATTCAAAAAAGAATTGGAGAATTTTCAATCTCTCTATCATCAAAACTTGTCAAGTATTAAAGCTTCAGAAGAACTAAATAACATCCTGAGTAAGCAAATATCTCCTTTGAACAAGACTGGTATAGGTTATGAAGAAGGTACAAGTAGCAGTCAATCAGAAAACAAGGAAACAACTAAGGTGATTAACTTTCAAAACAACAATCAGCAAGAGTACACAAAGTCAGCAAATTCCATCAAAGCTGAAGCGAATAAAAACAACAGTGAAGTTAAACTAATGAGTGGTAAAGATGATATATCTACAAGAACATATAACAATGTTCTGCAGTCAAGAAAGCATGAAGAAGAGGTAAAGAACATAATGACAAGGCAATCTATTTCAAGAAAACAACCAAAATTCAGGTACCAAAAATTTTTCAATGGTTACTATTATTGTTGTTCTGACTTTGGTCATAAAGCTGTAAATTGTGTTTTTAACTTTAGAAACATACAATGAAGAATGTTTAGCAATAAACAAATGTTGCAACATAAAGTGAAACAGTCAATGAGCCAACAAGAGCATCATTCTATTCCATCTCCAACTAGAAGAAGAGCTCATGCTAGAAATATCAATTCTTTTGAGTCGTTGTACAACATGCCAGAATGTTATAATTGTCATAATTTTGGACACAAAGCCACAGAATGCTATTTAAAAAATTATGAATTAGATTCAAGAGTAGATCATGCAGTTAAAAAGGAAAAAGTATGGAAGAAGAAAGAAAACAACCTGTGTGGGTTAGTGCTTTCTGCTCAAAGACAAAAGGACCCCCGGTATATTGACAGTGGATGTTCCAAACACATGGTTGGGGATAAAAGTAAATTTCTATCTCTGAGCGAACACAAATTAGGAGATGTAATTTTTGGAAATGATGCTCTAGGGGAAATCAGAGGCAAAGGGTTGGTAAGTCTGAAGAGTAAAGGAAAATCTCAAGATGTATTGTTTGTAGATGGCTTGAAGCATAATATTTTTAGTGTCAGTCAGGTATGTGACAGAGGATGTGAAGTTATTTTCACCTCTAAAGAGTGCAAAATAAAATCTGTATCTTCAGGACAATTGGTTGCCAAAGGTATGAGAACAGAAAACAATATCTATGTTTTGAAAGAAGATAAGGAAGAGTGTCATCTAAGCAAGTATGATGAAAGTTGGCTATGGCATAAAAGATTTGGATATTTGAATTTTGATCATTTAATCAAGCTTAGAAACAATGGAATAGTAAAAGATTTTCCTAAGATATCAAAACCATATGACTCTGTATGTAAACCTTGTCAAATGGGAAAATTGACTTGAACTCAGTTTAAATCCAAGAGCTTCACATCAACAGATAAACCTCCTCAATTAGTGCATGTGGATTTATGTGGACCATCAAGAAAGGAAGGCACAGGAAAAGAAAACGATTTTATGCTAGTTATTGATGATTATTCTAGACTAACATGGGTTGCTTTCCTGAAAGAAAAATCTGAAGCATTTGAAAAATTCAAAGTATTTAAGGCTCTGACTGAGAATCAAATGGGAAAAAGATTAAAAGCAGTAAGATTTGATAGAGGAGGAGAGTTTTGTTGAAAGGACTTCAAAGAATTCTGTGATGAACAAGGAATTAAAAGAGAATATACAATTTCAGGGACTCCACAACAAAATGGACTAGTTGAGAGACAGAATAGATCAGTTCAATAGATAGCAAGGTCAATGATGAATGAAAGAAATATTTCTCAGACATTCTGGGTAGAGGAAATTCACACATCTGTTCATATTCTTAACAAAGCCCACTTAAGGCCAAACCGTGATAAAACTCCTTATGAGTTGTGGTTTGGGAGACCTGCTTCAATAAAATCTTTGGAAGTAAATGTTATATCAAAAACAATGATGAACATCTTGGCAAATATGATGATAGGGCTGATGAAGGTATCTTTTTGGGGTATGCCACAAATAGTAAAGGATACAGATGCTATAATAAGAGGTTACATAAAATGGTTGACAACATTGACATTAAAATTGATGAAGGTATGCATGTCAAAGACATTCAGATAAGCAGTGTTGAATCAAATACAGAGGATACAGCTGAAGAGCAAGAAGAACAGGTCCAAGAATCAGAAAAGGAAGACTTTGAGTTAGATAATGAAGGTACAGATTCACAACAACAATCAGTAAAACCCTCCTCAAGAATTATTCTAAAAAATCATCCTGAAAGTCAGATTATTGGTAACAAGAATGAAGGTGTACAGACAAGAAGAAAGTTACTCAAGGATTCAAAATAGTCTCACATTGCTTTTCTATCTATAATAGAACCCAAGAAATTTTATGAAGCCAATGAAGATGAAGATTGGATAAAAGCCATGAATGAAGAGCTTGATTAGATTGAAAAGAATAATACTTGGGAACTTGTTCTTAGACCAACAGACAAGAATGTGATTGGTTCCAAATGGGTGTTTTAAGAATAGAATGAATGAACAAGGACAAATTGTGAGGAATTAAGCTAGATTGGTCTGTAAAGGGTATGCTCAGATTGAAAGACAACATTTTGATGAAACCTTTGCACCTATGGCAAGAATGGAAGCTATCAGAATGTTTCTTGCTTATGCCTGTCACAAGAAGTTCAAAATTTATCAAATGGATGTCAAGTCATCATTTCTCAACGGAGATCTAGAAGAAGAAGTTTATATGGAACAACCTGAAGGATTCTCACTAACAGACAATCCTGATTATGTCTGCAGACTAAATAAGGCTCTGTATGGATTGAAACAAGCACCTAGAGCCTGGTACTATGATTAGACAAATAGTTACAAGAAAAAGGATTCAAGAAAGGCACAGTTGATAGTAATTTGTACATCAAAACATAAGGTGATGACTTATTAGTTGTTTTGGTTTATGTTGATCATATTATTTTTTGATGTACTAATGATTCTTATGTTCAATGGTTTGCTAATGCCATGCAATTTGAGTTTGAAATGTCCATGATTAGAGAACTGTCATATTTTCTTTGTCTTCAAATCACTCAGAGCTTTGAAGGTCTGTTCATCTCCCAAAAAAAGTATATAAAGGAAATGTCGAAGAAATTTTAGATGGAGGATTCTTCACCTATTAGTACCCCTATGATTGTTGGCTGCAAGCTTAGCAAAGATGATATTTCACCCGATGTTGATCAAAGAACATATAGGTCAATGATAGGCAGTCTTCTGTACATCACTGCATCTCGTCCTGATATTATGCATGTTGTTGGAATGGTAGGAAGATTTCAATCTACTCCTAAACAAAGTCACTTGGTCACTATGAAGAGAATTTTCAAATATCTGAAAGGCACAATGAATTATGGTCTCTGGTATCCCAGAAATCAAAATTTTCAGTTAATTGCATATTTAGATGCTAACTGGACAAATTGTTTGGATGAGAGAAAGAGCACAAGTGGAGGTGCATTCTTCTTAGGTGATTCATTAGTAGCATGGATGAGTAAAAACCAAGGTTCAATATCCTTGTCTACTACTAAAGTTGAATACATTGCTGCTGCAGCTACTGTACACATGTACTATGGATGATTCAGACTCTTGCAGATTTGGAGGTGAAATATACTGAACCCATCCCCATTTATTTTGACAACACAAGTGCCATTAGAGTGTCTAAGTACCCTGTTTTGCATTCCAAGACTAAGCACATTCCTATCAAGTATCATTTTCTAAGAGAGCAAGTCATAAACAGAGTAATTCAATTGAATTTCATTCCTTCTAAGGAACAGACTGTTGATATCTTTACTAAATCGTTATCAAAGACTCAGTTTGAATATTTCCGCCAGAAATTGGATGTCATACCCGATTCCAACTGATCTCCTCACTATTGAATTTTCATATGCTAAGCTAGATCATTAGTATTTCATTTTAATTTCATAACAAAAGCATATAAACAGGATCACTGAAAGATAGACAAGCACAACCATACAAAAGGAACACAAGGATTTATCCTGGGAAACCCCTAAAGGGAAAAACTCAGCAAAAGCTTCATCAATATAGATGCCCCAAAAAAATAAAAGGTAAAACCAAAAAGGAGATCAAAGCCTGATCCTCCTCCTTCTCCAGCTACTCCTCTCTCCTCCACTAATGCGCTACACAAGTGAGAGTGTGTGCTTCAAATGAGGAGCGCCACACCTCTATTTATATTCATCTGTTCACTTTAATTATTAATTCCGACATGTAGGCTCGAGTTAATCATATAGGCTCAAGTAACCACACTGGGGTGCTAATGACCCACCTTTACAATTAGAGGGGACTATCTCATGACTCTTATTAGTTCTTCCGATTAGAAGCATCGGGGTACAAAGTAATACAAGTGGTTCTCCCGGTAGGACCATCGGGGACCACAAAAAGATACATATAGAAAATTCTTCGAAGTCACAATATTTCAACCCTCCCCCTTAACGAGAAGGGTATTCTACAACAACATCAACAACAACAATAATAGGAGAGAGAGAGAGAGAGAGGACATCATCAAGATCATCAGGGTAACACATCTATAAATCATTGGAAGCTTTTCAACATCATGTAGTCTTCATCTTCAATCTTTAGTCTTCAACAATATCAACACTTTGCCCGCTTCGATCAGCAACAACTTCGACCGTTTCGATCAACAACATCTTTGACCTTTCGATCAGCAGTAACATCTTCAGCACTTTGACCTTTCAATCAGCAACGAACATCTTCAGCACTTTGACCTTTCAATCATCATCATCATATTTCAAACTTTTGAACAGCAACATCATCATCATATTCTGATCTTTCGATCAGCAATATTAGCAACATCATCGTACTTTGAACTTTCGAATAGCAACATCATCATCATATTCTGATCTTTCGATCAATAGCATCAACAACATCATCATCATACTTTGAACTTTCGAACAGCAACATCAACATCACATTCTGATCTTTCGATCAGTATGTCATCATCATCACACTCTGATCTTTCGATCAGTAGGTCATCATCATACTCTGATCTTTCGATCAGTACGTCATCATCATCATGCTCTGATCTTTCGATCAGTACGTCATCATACTCTGATATTTCGATCAGTACATCATCATCATCATACTCTGATCTTTCGATCAGTACATCATCATCATCATCAACCTGCAATCCATAATACGAAGACGAAAGTCTTCGGATCACTTTTGGACCTAAGTCCAGGGATGATACAATCCTACCACATTCTAGACAACTGAAGTCACCGGATTGATTACGGGATAATCAATCCCTATCACTTTAGGACTAGGTCTAAGGATGATGCAATCCTACCACATTCTTGACAACCGAAGTCATCGGATTGATTACGGGATAATCAGTCCCTATCACTTTAGGACTAGGTCCAAGGATGATGCAATCCTACCACATTCTCGGGGACCGAAGCCTCCGGATACCTTTTTGAATCAAAGTTCAAGGATGATGCAATCCTGCCACATTCTCGGGGATCGAAGCCTCCGAATACCTTTCTGAACCAAAGTTCAAGGATGATACAATCCTGCCACATTCTCGAGGACCGAAGCCTCTGGATACCTTTCTGAACCGAAGTTCAAGGATGATGCAATCCTGCCACATTCTCGGGGACCGAAGCCTCCGGATACCTTTCTGAACCAAAGTTCAAGGATGATGCAATCCTGCCACATTCTCGGGGACTGAATCCTCTGGATACCTTTCTGAACCGAAGTTCAAGGATGATGCAATCCCACTACATTTTCAAGGACCGAAGTCACCGGATCTATTCTGGACAAATGTATCAGGATCATACAATCCCTCTTCATTCTCGAGGACCGAGGTCACCGAATCACTTTAGGGCAAGTGCCCATGGATGATATAATCCCTCTTCATTCTCGAGGACCGAGGTCACCGGATCACTTTAGGGCAAGTGCCCAGGGATGATACAATCCCACTGCAACATCACTACTCCCCCTTTCGAGCAAGGTCTTTCTGAACAACACTAAGCTTGTCTCGAAAGTGTTCGGACTTTACCTGAGACAGAGGCTTCATCAGCACATCATCATCTACATCTTCAGTATGTGAATATTGAACTATCACCATCTGTATCTCCAATATATGAATACTGAAAGCATCATCATTTATATCTTCAATATAGAAATATTGAAAGCATCATCATCTCTATATTCAGTATAGAAATACTGAATCACCATCATCTGCATCTACAGATTGTAAAATACTGAAACATCATCTATATCTTCAGTATGGGAATACTGAAACATCATCTGCATCTTATCTCGTATGTAGAAATACCAGATTTCTATGTGTTACGACGGAACACGGAGTTCTCTCTCATCACAACTCTGGCTATCACATAGAATCATTGTAGTATCCATCTTCAGGTCAAAGAGACCTGATATCAGCTTCTGAAGCCATATGGCTTCACAACTTAGCAAAGCAATCTACTATGTATTCTGCTTCAGCCGTGCTAAGAGAAACACTGGACTGTTTCCTGCTAAACCATGAACTCATAGCAGACCCCAAACAAAAGCATCTACCTGGTGTGCTTTTCCTATCTGAGATACTTCCAGCCCAATCTGCATCTATATAGCCATACAACCTGTAGTCATGGTTTCCATCATAGTATAAACCAAAGTCTATAGTCCCTTTCAGATATCTCATCACATGTTTTGCGGCTATCAGGTGAACCCGTCTAGGTTGAACTAGATATTGACTCAAGGTGTTCACAACAAAACAAATGTTTGATCTAGTATTTGTTAAGTACATAAATGACCCAATAATTTGTCTATACTGAGTCACATCCACTAACTCTGATGAGTCATCGGCTAATAAATTCATGTTGGAATCCATGGATGTGGCCATGGCTTTTCATTCAAACATATCAAAACTTGCACTGCATACTTTCCCTGATTGAGAAAGATTCCTTCATACTTCCAGACCTAGGAAATAAAGTATTTAAACCAAGGTCTAAATTCTTCAGCGAACTTCTTCTTACATTCTACAATATGTTTCTCATTCCCTGTTAGAAATAGATCATCCACATATAGTAATAGTATGATAGGTTCATCTTCTACAACCTTGTAGTAAAGGTTAGGATCGGCTTTACTCTTGGTAAAGCCCATGCTCGTCAGGAAACTATCTATTCTTCCATACCAAGCTCTGGGAGCTTGCTTCAGGCCATAGAGGGCCTTCTTCAACTTGCATACGTGAGTCCATCTGTCTTCAACTTCAAATCTTTGTGACTATTCGATGTAAAACTCTTCCTCAATCATACCATTAAGGAAGGCTTGTCTTTACTTCATCATGGAAGAAACTACCATGATAGTTCTGAAGGAAGTGTACCTTGCTTCCTGGAGCAAGTGTCTCTTCAGAATTAATTCCCTCTTTCTGATAGAAAACTCTAGCCACAAGTCTTTCCTTTCTTCTATCAGCAACATATTTTATCTTGCAAATCCATTTGGAAGATACCACATTCTTGCTTTCTGGTTTGAGTACTATGTCCCAAACATCATTCTAGTATTCCTTCATC
The DNA here is from genome assembly GCA_001517045.1 of Pseudotsuga menziesii. Taxonomy (NCBI): domain Eukaryota; kingdom Viridiplantae; phylum Streptophyta; class Pinopsida; order Pinales; family Pinaceae; genus Pseudotsuga; species Pseudotsuga menziesii. Next base: position 506,242 of record LPNX010703618.1, on the reverse strand, counting down.
ATAACATCTTCCATGAGTTTGTCTTGTCAGGTCATCAACATATCCTAGTCTTCTGCATTCAACCTTGAGGGTTGGAACCCACTTTACTCTTGGTAAAGACTCGATCCATCAGGAAGCTATCCATCATGTCATACCAAGTCGAACTCAGATATCTTATGTAGTCACTCCCCCTGAAGTTGAGTATCGTATTCCCTCTTCATTCTGTACAAGTGGTTCTATTCTTGATATATACTTCTAGTGGATCTGGTCAATAGAGTATGTCATGTCACAGTCTATTCTTTCTGAGGTAAACCACGAACCTTGCTTTGTACACTTGTTCTGGTAGATCCATATGGAGGATACTACGGACTTCCGTTCAAGTCTCGAAACCATATCGTAGACATCATTCCCCATGATTGACTGTTACTCTTTGATCATAACTTCTTTCATAGCCGGAAAGGTTAGCATCAATGATGTCACCCAACTATGTTACACAACTAGAGTGTGTTCGAGGCCTCTTACTTTGGTTTGGAAGTCTCACCATTCTTTTCTTCATCTTGAGTTATCTCTCATACCCATGGTGGTCTTCATCCTTCGAGGTGGATCTACCACTCTCTGAAGCTCTTTCTTCCGTCACGATGTCTCTGACCCTGGGAGCTTCAGATTTATGTTTATTGGAGTGAATCTTGAATTGTCATCACTAAGTCTCATCCTTCTTTTCTTGTAAGAGGTTGTACAAGACCTTTCCTACAATTCAAATGCACCAGTTGCATGGTTAGAATTATTTCATAAAACATATGTATAACGACAAATTCTTATGCATCATGCAACTGTTTAGCCAACACAACATTCATCCATATCTCACTACTGTCATTAATGCAACCAGTCTATCATGCATAACACATCAACTGAATATAATCAAATGTATAACAAAACAATATCATGACAATTGAATACTTATCTTTTATTGATCCTTCTACTTCATCATCTTCTTCATTCATGACATCATCTTTTCTTATCCAAATGATAAGATGGATAAGAGGTTCTTCAAAAATTGAGTTCTTCATATTCCTCATCGCTTGAGGGGTCTTCTTCGAATGGTGAGAGATTGATCTTCAATTGCTCCCATCTTCTTCTTCTCTTCTTATGAGGCGAGCTGCTTCTTCTTCCCAAAGTCAGCTGAAAGTAATCACTTCCTTCTGGCACACATTCCTCGCATGAATGAATCCCATGATCCTAGGAGGCCATTCAAGGTGGCTATCACCACTTTTGCATTCTTCATTTCTTCTTTTAACTCTTCAATTTGTTTCTTAAGGTCATCTTCTGATGTATGTCTTTCCTTCAAATAGCTTGGTCAAGGAATCAAACATCTCTTTCGGTGTCTTTAGGGAAGACACTTGTGATACAAGTTGATCCGTGGCTGACTCAGCAATGATCTTCTTGGCCTTGACCAAGTTCTTTTGGTGTAAAGCTTTGAGCCTCATCTCCCTCTAGAACTGGAACCTCTCTACTCATGTAGGTGTCCAATTCATTTTCTTCATAGAGATCAAATTCTTCCATGCTTGGAAGTTGTCAACTTCACCAAGCTTATCATCAAGCTAATGAGAACCTCAAATGGAAATAACAAAAGATTAGTTCTTACCGATTTGAGGTGTCCGTCCTGGTTCCGAAGCTGGCTGATCTAGGATTTGTCAAAAAAACCCTAATTTTCAAAACTTGGAATCTTTCATATCTGATTGGATAGAAATATAGATCTCTTCAAGTTGAGCTGTCCAATGTACTCCTTTTCTGAAAACTGTGGAGGGAAGCTCCCAGAACAGGAAGCCCTAGTTTTCCAATTTCTCCTGCAGAAATGCATGATACTGTTTCTGCGCTATCTCTGAAATTACTATTCCTCTGTGTTTGCAACTTCGTATTGAGGTACCCTCGCATGTCCCTATTCCAACACCACAGGTTTCATCGGAATTGGTTTCACCAATTGGGAATTATGAACATTTTCCCAAGGTGACCTGTTATAGGACTGTTCAGAACAGCGAAGTTGTACAGACTTCCACGTGTCACTGTTTCATCTGCTGAGTCTAAAACTCGAACCAGGGAAATTACAGTCCGTGCCCTTTCTGGAACATCTTCCAAAATTTCATTTGGACCTTTGTAGCCCAAGATATATCAATTCTCCCCAGGTGTCCTGTTTAGGGATGAATCCTAGAAGAGGATGGAACCCTAACTTGGAGGGATCATATCTCCCAGAATATATCGAATCTGAGGCTGAATTTTGGACACAGTGTACATCATGATTTTATCTTCGACCTCTGTAATTTTCAGCTCCTGAGCTTTCGCCAATCCCAAGATATAGTGAATGTACCAAAACTTATCAGTTTTAGTATTTAGGGTTTTCCAGCGCGGTGTCAAACTAGGGTTTGACTTTCTCAGAGTTTCACTCAACCAAAAATCTTGATCCAAGTCTCTAAACTTCGATTTTGATGAGGAGAGAAATCCTATGCCGGGCTCACTCAAAAATTATTCTTCTGTAGAAAGCCCTAATTTCTCGCACCGAAAACTGAAAATGCTCGAAATCACATTCCGCTTCGATAGAAAGATGCGCCCTTCAATGGAGAGTTGGCCTAGCCTTCTTTTGCTGATCGATTGTGATGAGAGACCCAAAAAGTAAGAAGCCCTAGCTTCTGTAGCTGCACAATGTCTTCTTTCAGAGTGGCTCTGATACCATGTTGAATTTTCATATGCTAAGCTAAATCATTAGTATTTCATTTCAATTTCATAACAAAAGCATATAAACATGATCACTGAAAGATAGACAAGCACAACCATACAAAAGGAACACAAGGATTTATCCTGGGAAAACCCTAAAGGGAAAAACCCAACAAAAGCTTCCTCAATATAGATGCCCCAAAAAGATAAAAGGTAAAACCAAAAAGGAGATAAAATCCTGATCCTCCTCCTTCTCCAGCTACTCCTCTCTTCTCCACTAATGCGCTACACAAGTGAGAGTGTGTGCTTCAAATGAGGAGCGCCACACCTCTATTTATATTCATCCATTCACTTTAATTATTAATTTCGGCATGTAGGCTCGAGTTAATCATGTAGGCTCAAGTAACCACACTAGGGTGCTAATGACCCACCTTTACAATTAGAGGGGACTACCTCATGACTCTTATTAGTTCTTCCGATTAGAAGCATCGGGATACAAAGTAATACAAGTGGTTCTCCTAGTAGGACCATCGAGGATCACAAAAAGATACATATAGAATATTCTTCGAAGTTACAATATTTCAACACTCACTTTGATAGGGGGAGCTTGTGTTTATTGAACATCTGATAGGAATTTGAAATGACAAGTATTTGAGTCTATCTTGATAGGGGGAGCTGTTCTGTTCACAGAATTTTTTTGACATTGATGTCAAAGGGGGAGAAGTTCATTTAATTGGCAAAAAACGGTTAACAAACCAGAAGAAGGTGTTCTAGAAGTTTTGGGTTGCTATCAATGCCAAAGGGGGAGATTGTTGGCTAGATTGACACAAAGGTTTTCTAGTTGTCATTGATGGCATTCATATTTAAGATGATGAAGATCAATGGTGGAAAAAAATTTCGTGGATCAGAGATGCAAGGTAGAATTAAGTTTTGTATTTGTGGAGTCCGTTAAAAAGTGCAACTTTGAAGGGCTGAGATCAACAGAAGGCAAGATCCACGACGCTGAAACATTTTGCGGGTTGAACATGCTCCGATGAAGAAACTTTTTCAAATCGCGGAATAGGTTAATTGATGGAAAGATCAGGTGGTTCAGAAAGGAGCGGAGATAAATCTATGGTCGTGGATAATTCTGCAGATTGAACTAGCGCCGAAAAAGTCAGGATTTCAATTCACGGAAAATGGTAGAGGCTACAGAGATCGACATTTACGACAAGAGATCAGGTTGATCAACGAACAAGGTGAATTCCCCGTTCTAAAGATGCTCGCTCGATCAAAAGTGAAAGAATTAGCAAAATGTTAAAGTTTTCAAGTTTTGACGGTCCCGATGAAGACAAATTATAGATCAACGGTTGATGTTGATAATTTTAAAATGTTGTGTGTATAATCTAACGGTCACAGGAAGTTATAGAATGATAAGTGATTCTTGAAGGAATATGGAAGGTTGGAAAGCTGAAGCAGTTGATGTGTACATGTATAAAGGTGAGCTGAAGCAAACTGTGTAGAGTTAGTCGTTCAGAGGAGATACTGAACATGGTAAGTAAAGAAGAATGATCTAAAGAAGAGACAGAGTGAAGAGCAGAGACTAAGTATGCACAGACCAAAGACCAGACAATGAATGAAACAGAGAATGGGTAGCAGAGGCAGAACAAATGAGAAGTAGAGATAAAGAAAACCAGAAGAAAAATGAAGACAAATGTTGAGTATAGCATAATGAAAGCACAGCAGAAGAACAAAACAGAGATGAAGTGGTAAGCATCGTTATATCAGTATCATTGTATTGTATTAATTCAAAGTAATTCTAGCAAATTAGGGTGGTAGGGTGGTGCTAGGGAGGATTGTTGCCCTCAAGATTCAGTGGGTGTTGAAGAACTTTGAGAGTTGGTGCTCTTTACAAGTCAGTGCTTGTAATTCAGAGGTTGTAGCTTCATTTGAGTAGGAGCTCAAAGAAAGAGAAGATGTACAAAAGTTGAAGCTTTTCTGACATCCTAAGAATAAGAGGTTTTTCCCTTCATGGGTTTCCTCATGAAATCTGTGTCTCTATGTATTTTGTGTGATTGAATGATGATGGTTTGATTTACATGTTAAATCTGTTGCAACAGAGTTTTTGCTAATAAAGAATGAATATAGAATTCCTCATAACATATTGACTGTCATAAAACTTCAAGGATAAAAAAAAATCTTAATTGTATAAAATTGTTTAAGCACGGAAATTAATTGATTCACCCCCACCCCTCTCAGTTAATTGAATACTTTCAACACCGGTGGCTCCTAAATTGTAGGGATTGGTCTAGGAGGCACCTAAACTGATGCATGCAAATGCAGTCAGTGGCAGTTAGCCTCAACTAGTGTTCCCCACACTCTAGTAACTGGTACATGTGGCCCAATTAGGCCATGTGGACCCAATGATGCTAGTGACTAAATATAGACTGAAAAGACTCCTAATTTAGACATAATTGAGCAAATTGGACAAGGGAGGACTATAATCCTAACACCCCCCCTGAATGCTAACTTGGACAATTTGTGGGCCCTAGTAACGAAGACCATAGTTCACCCATTACAGCTAAAGCAAAGTAACTGCTTAATACAAGGAATCAAGGAAAAAACCACATGGGAAAAAAGCCCCCCCCCCCTCTAACTAAGGAGGTAGAATCAGGATTCAAGTTTAAAAAACTTGAAAAGATGTTGTGCAACCTTCATCTCTGTGGTGTAGCGAAGCAGCATGCATGATGTTTTGAGCACAGGTATCTTGGGGTTTGGCATGTAGACTTCTCCATCTTCTCCCAAAATGATGATGGAAGGAAGGAGGAATGTAACCTTTGCCTCTTTTTGTTTTTGGATGAAGAGGTGTATAATCCACTTTCTTCTAAGAGCAGTGTAACTGATCAAACCTTGCCATGTAACATCTCACAGGGAGTTTGTTGTGTCTCTCTGAAGGAGGTGAGTTTGCATGACATAGCGCAAGGTTCTCTTTCTAAAACGGATATTTTGTCCTCTGTGTCAGATGGATTTCTAGTCATCTTCCTAGCTACCTGCTTGGGAGTAGGGACTGGATTTGGATCTGAATCACCCTGAGTCTCAATCTCATAAACCGATACAACTAGTTTTGCTTATGATTCTCAAATACTAGTGGAAACTGCAAAAGGAGTAGATAGAATGTTTTTACCTCCCCTTTCAAGTGGCAGTTGAGAGTGCACTGGTTCTGAAAATGGCATGAAGTGTGAGAATTCATATGCCTTGGAGGCATGATTTGCAGCACCCTTCGCTATGATGTTCCCAGTAGAGATATCTGTGATCTCCACTGAGTCAGGACCAAATGTCACTCGCTTTGGAGGGCCAGTGTGATTCATCTGGTATACAGATAACAAATTTGCAGCTAAGGAGGGCACATAAAGCACATCTTTGAACTTTCCATGTTCAAGCTTGATAGAACCCTTCCCTTTGGCTCGAATTTGATTGTCATTACCCATGGGAATACTAGGGCCATTAGTAGACTGTAAAGAAGAGAATGATTCTCTAGATGCAACCATATGATTCGAAGCTCCTGAATCAATGGGGAAGGCATGTGTTCTTGAACAACTAGCTTTCAATGCATGGCATCTCTCATCATGTTCTTCAATTTCTTCTCTATGGTCAGCCTTCCTTGCGCCAGCAAGTACAATGATGTTATGTTTCTCTAGAAGAACATCCATTTCATCAATTGTTCTTCTCATACAGGAGCTTTCTAGATGAAAACCCCTTCCACAGTAAGAACAAAGGATCTTTCCTTGCCATTCTCTTTGCTTATCCTTGAACCTAAGGGCTCATCTGACTGCTCTTTCTCTACAGGAGCCTCATTCTTTTGCTTCCCCTTACCCATTTGTAGCTTTGGGTCCTCCAGCAACCAGTGCTTGATCTTTGGAAGATCTAATGATCCCCATTTGGACCAGCTTGTCATGCTCATGGGTGAGAGACTCAATGAAGGCATTGAGAGTTGCAATCTTCCAATTTGGTATTGTGAGCTTCCTGGTATGAAAGGTTGATACAAAGACTGAGTAATATGCGCCAAGTTTTGAGAGGATGGCAAGGATGAGTTGATCATCATCCTTCTCAACCTTACACAGCTTCAACTGGAACACCAAGTGCTTGAATTTGGTGAAGAAAACATTCAGAGTTTCGAAGTTGCTTGGCTGAAGAGAAATCAGCTCATTCTATAGCTGATAGATCCTCAGATCATCTTGCTTATCAAATAGGGTAGCAAGTCTATCCCAAGTCTCCTTGGGAGTCTTCAATCCATTGATGTGAAAGAAAAGATCTCCAGAGATTGAAAGGCACCGACATCCATATGCTTCATTAAGCTTATTCCAGTATTTTTCTTTGTCAACATAATGAATCGGCTTGACCTATGTGTCCTTTGTGACTCTGTAGCCTTTTGGAGCGAAGCTGCATCTCCATGTCCTCCTTCCACTGATGGTAGTTGAAATGAGTGAGAAGCTCCATAGGAGGGACCATTGTGTTGTTGTAGCGAATGCAGTGAAGGAGACTGAAAACCTATAAATCACACAAACAAACAGACAAAGTAAGGTCGACGGCCTGCACTTTTGGAATTTTCTTCACACCCAGCTTAGTCAATCAAGTAAGCTTGATCAACAATTCATTTGCTTGGGATTTATGTGGTAAATTCTCTGCTTCTGGTGTAGTGCTGGAAGGAGCAATTTTGCTCAAAAAAAAATTGATCCAGTAGGAGATCTGTAGAAGGAGAAGTGCCTTGTCCTACCGAGGCTCTAATACCATATAAAATTGAGCACATAGATCTATGGATCAACACACAACTCACAAAATAGATTAAACAATTTTACTCAAGAATTGAAGAATGAAACAGTGCAAAAAATGGCTTACGACTGTGTAATGTTTTCATTAATCAAAAGTAATTGGATAATTAATTACAATGTAATACACTGGTATTAATAACCAGTCAATTCGAATGCATGAGAGAGGAATTCGAATTGATTGACTCTACCTAACTAAATGGATAACTAAACATGTCTAAATCACTATCGAAGCCTAACTAGTTAGCTCCAGTTGTCTAAATCAATGCTTCAGTCAGCTAGAATCAGTTAACTAGTCTAGCTGAATGTGGTAGGTGAAGAAAGGTGCCTTCCCACATGCAGTTAATCAATGACTAGCACCAATTGAATGTAACTGACTCCTAACTAGGCTTAACTAGTCACTAACTGAACTCAATTGAAGGAGGTTGGTTCCGGCACTCCCAATGGCTCCTAAATTGTAGGGATTGGTCTAGGAGGCGCATAAACTGATGCATGCAAGTGCAGTCAGTGGCAATTAGCCTCAACTAGAGTTCCCCACACTCTAGTAACTGGTACATGCGGTCCAATTAGGCCATGTGTGCTGTTCAGGATTAAACATCCTTGTAACATAAGGTCTGGGGTTACCAACTTACTACTAACCTTGCAGACAATCAACGTTAATAGAGTACAGAAAGAAAATAGAAAGAAATTCTTGACTCACCCGATTACCAACGGTTGATCCAAGCTTGATCTTCTTCCGCTCTGTTTCTCTCCAAAGCTTCCAAGGATGCACCTCCTTCACCTGCAAAGAGCAAATTCTCCAAGTACAATATTCTACATGTATATATGAGAGGTTAGATAAACAATATATCTAGTGCAAAATCGAATATATTCATCAACCATGATACATGAAAGAGACTCAACACAATGTTGGAAGAAGAATTCTCTTTATTAACAATCAGTGAATGAAATAAGAGTACAACTCAGCTTCTGAGACAAAGACTCCTCTGCAACCAAAGGACTCTGAGTTCTGCTGCTCCAAGACTTTTGAAAATAATACCACCAGCATAACTTTGCTCTCCAAACTTGATTGATTAATGCCCTCTCTAAGGCCTCTATTTATACTTTGGGAAATAGTGTGGTTTCGAAGGTTTAGGAGGTTGAAACAGTTAGGATAGTTAATGATTATGACCCAATTAATCTCCATTAATCGTGATTTATATTTTTTAATGTCGAATCAAGATGTATGTGACTATTGATATAGGCAACCCACGTATGACACGCGAGTTACTTAAAGGAAACCCGCGTACGCTGATGTACGCAGGTTGCAATGGAGATAGGCGCGTACAGTATGCGAGTTGTCAATGGAAATAGTCGCGTACGTACGTGAGTTGCAATGAGTATAGTCGTGTACGCAACTCAACACTTCGAAAAATAATATGGTAAGCCGGTTCAAGGTTAAATGCATCCCATGTCATGCCCATCTATAGTGTTTTGGCAAACTTCAATCCTAAGATATCCTTTTGTGTACCAACATAAGGAATGTCAGCACTCGGACGGAGAAGTGTCATTTGAGTTGATAACAGATGCCCCCTAATGTGTGAGGTTAGAGGGAAACGATGGCCGAAATACATTATAATCATTATCTTGGAGAACTCAGAAGTCCAATGGAGCAGAGGTAGTACCTAAAACAAATACATAATAATGTCATATACAAAGTCATATCTGAGGATGCTATGTTCAATATACTGGAACACTAGCTCATTTACAATATTTGAGTACATCATATAGTACGGGTACAAGACCACGTATACTACAAAGATGGATTGAAGCCACAATATACAATAATGATGAGTCTTCAAAGATCTGGAAGCTGTGGAAGTGACCACAACATAATCTTGCGCAACTTAGTCCATAGGTATGAAACTAAGGTCTTCGTCAAAAATCCCAAAGAACCAGTACAATCCAAGCCATGTGAATAGATGTTATTGAAGTCGAACATGGATAGGATTCAACAGATTGTCAACCAATAGGTGATAATCGACAACTGAAACAAAGGAATTCACCAAAAATGAAAGTGAATCCTAAGGTACGATTGTCAAAACTCTAGGTCTTCGTCGTCAAGAAGTGTTGATGTGGAACCATACTGTGATGAGGAAGGCAATAGATCCTCCAACGGATCACAAGAGTGACTAGGAACTGGGTAAAGAAAGGGAGACACAAGTAATAACACATAAGACAATGATGGAATCAGGATATAGATCAGATACAGGGTTAAGTCCTTGCACAGTGAGCATGACACAGAGATGACTCAAGGCAGCTTTTAACTTTACAGATAGTACAACTAAACTTATATGTCATGTAGAAAACATGATCAGATTCCCTAGGTAGAACTGACAAGAGGAGGAGTAAGAAACTCGAAGTAATAGCTGAACTGAAAGTGAACACTGAGACATGAGTATCGGAAAAGACAAAGAGTGCTATGTTCAAGGAAGACATGCTGCCACTGACTGAGAACCAAAAGAAAACTTCTTCCTTATCTTCCCTGTTAAATTTTAACGAGTCCAGGAAAGTCAACTCAAGTCTCTCTTCATTTTTTGACAAGCTTAAAGAGAAGAGGGAATAATGCTTGATAGTGTCACTGATTCGTAGATTTTATGAGCTCGAACTAGTACATGCTCACTTGGTGTTTTCATTTTTAGAGAGTCTGAAAACTCCAAAGAAGACTCCAGGGGGGGGTCCTTTTTCGTCCAATTTAATCTCCTGAGGCCGAAAAAGTATAAAACATACCAAAGAATAACCCTCTTAACTTCCGTAGAAGAAAAGGTGAACATTTTTCGTACTTAGTCAGGGAGGTCCGAAAGAGGTTAAATTACCACCTACCCAACACTCCTTCGAGAGCAGCATATAGCTTGAGTTTTACGAGTGTGAAGGAAAGCAAGATCACTCGGAAATATCCATTTGAGTACGAGAAATGGGGCTTACAACAATAAAAGCGATGCTTAGTTCTTGGCGTTTAACGAGCATGACAAAGACATGAAGTACACTCGGAATCTTTTTCATGTTTAGGTCCAGAGCACGAAAAAGAGAAAACTGAGCTCATACCGGGTGTTCATTTTCCGTAAATTTAGTCCCTCAAGTCTGGAAAAGTGATAAACCTATACCTGAGAATACTCTTCTCAATTCCATAGAAAAAAGAGTGATCATTTCTTGTATTATTCCACATGGTCCAAGAAAGAGATAACCTACCACCAATGTGGATGCCCATTCACATATTCTTAACGAGCTTGAACGGACAAGTTTACTCAGCAGTCAAGTCTGTTTTGAGGAGTTAAACCTGGGCCTAAAGAAACTCCATAAGGGCGGGGAGTCTTATAAAGGGATAGCTTGTAAAAAGAGACCAAAATGAGGCTCAATTTGGCGTGAAAAATAACTAAAAAGACTCCCCTAAGCCTATGACAGTTGCAGCATGAGTATCGAAAGACAATAAGTAGGTTGTAAATGAGGATACTCATGGGAGGAAAGTGTTATCCACGGAAGAACAATGGTATAAACGAGGAACTAATGGTTAAAGATACCATAGTCCGTGGTCAAAAGTGTTAATGCTAGAATTAAGATGGATTAGGTATAAATGCAGAATGCATGTGAAATGACCAAAAACCATCCTATATGAGGGAAAAAACAACTTTAAACGACCACAAACCTGTCACATGGAAGAAAAGATATCGCATTAGTTTTTTTTTAAATATGAACTATAGGGAAAAAACCCACTTTGAAAATAATTTTTCTATAAATAGTTCAAAATATGAATAAAAAACTCACCCTTTGATTTTTATCCAAAAAAGACAAGTTTTACCTCTACCTTTGATTGCTCGGTGTGGACGATTCGATGGACAATTCTCGAAACCGCAAGTGCCAAGTAAAACTACACTCCATGCTCCTTCATTTGATCCAAGCAATTTTCAATTTTGGGCCCAAATTTTATGTTTTCAAGCGCCCTCAAAGCATGAACGCTATGTACCCTCAAAGCATGAATGTTGTGTACGCGGGTATGGTATGTTAATAGTCGCGTACACGTGTTCTGTACGCGGGTTGCCCAAAGGAAAGTCGCCTATAGTACGCGACTTGCCCAAAGGACAGTCGCGTACACTGCGCAAGGTAGAAAAAGAATATGTAGGGTCAAAAATTTAATCTTTTATATGAATCTAATGGTTTGAAATTGCTTGATTATTAGATTGAAAGATGGTGCTTGAGTGGAGGGAGAGGGAACATGAAGACATGGACCAAGAAGCTCTACAAGATGCCTCCACGGTGAATGTTTTACGTCAGAGTGGGTTATTGAAATTCTTATGTACCTCACCTATGTGTTCAAATGTCCGCCTATTAGAGTTTTTTATAAACCATTGGGATCACGATCTTGGCATGTTTGACCTTCAAGGTGAGTTTCTAGAGGTTACTTCGGAAGATGTCTGTTTCATTTCCGGTTTATCACAACAAGGAGCTCCGGTGAACTTGGAAGGTACCTGCAGAGGCGGTGACCTTCTAAGTGTACAGAACTATATAGACATATACTGCGAGCCTGGCACTCAAAAGAGGGGTAGTTGCATCCCTATTGTTTACATTCGCAACTTTCCCTTACAGGTATTGGCAAGCACTATAGTGAGGGTTGCACGGTCATCATCACTTCCCCTTGCAACTCGGAACCAAATGAGACTAGCATTGGACTGTATACAGGGAGCCCTATATGACTGGTGTTCTGGAGTGATCCCGATAATGAGGAAACAACTCTCTAACTGCAAAAGAGGCAGGCGAAAGAATTTTGGTTATTCCAGCATGTTAATAGCATTTTTCTTTGAGAGGGTGTCAGGTTTGAGTCCTGCAGTACCATTGCCAATTCGTTCTCCCCGTCAGCCTAGGCTGAGTAGGTGGGGAGAGATCTTCCTCCGCCAGAGAGGTGGTGGATCGGTCCAGAGTGTCTATGACGATGACTTCTACTTTCGGTGGGAGCGACAATTACCAACCTTGGAGCAGTTTCCATATGCTGCGTTAGATTTCCGAGGTGATATTGACCTTGTCTTCCCTCCTGGAGGAGCATGGGGAGAGTCAGGTATTTTTATTTTCAAAATTTTAAAATTTTTATGAATTTTAATTATAAAGATATATACATATGTATAAGAGTTCTAATCCTTTTAAAATATCAAAATGCAGATATTGGACCTATCCGCCCTGCTGGGCATCCACGCATGTATGTGCGTCTTGTGTTGGGAGAGGACCAGGGTTTGATTAGGGTTCTTGAGAGGAAGTTGGCTAGGCATACCCAGAGAGTACCTACCTTATGCATTGATCATATCCCTGCCGTCATGCAAGAGCTAGTGGTTGGTATACCACCTGTCTGGATACGCCTTATGAGGCGGGTAGCGAGAGCAGTACTTGTGTATATAGATGTTGTTGAGGCTGCTAAAGCCGAGGAGGCTGAAGAAGCCCGAGCGCAGGGTGATCAGGATGATCGGGGGGACCAGGGTGGTCAAGCTTAGATTTAGGAGCATTTTATGGACTTTGATCCATGTTTTGTATATTTTCTGTATATTATACAGTTATGACTAGCTCTGAGGATCAGAAACTCGACCCATCTATATAGACAGATATTTACATATATATATATATATATTGTCGGTTTATTTACAAATGTTTTTTACGTGTCTGCTGTATATTTTTTATGCAAAATGTGTTAAATGTCAATCCAAGATATAATTAGCATATGCATCAGTTAATGAATTTTGATTTCTTGGAATATGATTGAATATAATAAACTCAAAATTTCTTTCCAATAACCTAACTTGCATAAACTGATGTATTAAAATAAGGTTCCGCACCTAATAAGCTCGATTGAGCTGAGAAACCACCAGCTAAGAGTCCAGTCGGACTTCCAACTGAGTGATACCACGTGACAAAGCATCCCATAAAAGCTCAATGACAGCCCTGTATTCAGCCACATTATTGGTAGCAGGACCTAAGCAAGCACCTCCTGAGGCAACTAACTGTCCTAACGGCGAATAAATGACCCATGCAGCTGAAGCCAAATTACAAGTGTGGCGACTAGCGCCATCGACGAAACCTACGAACCACTCGGAAGACATCTGTAACAACCAACAGATGGTATAAAAAACACAAACTGACGAACTATTGTATAAAAATACATACAATAAAATACAGAAAAAAGCACTAAGCCTAAGCATAGTACTTTTTCAGGTAGAGCCCATTTCTAGGCTTAGGCAGCTTATTCCCTTCGAAATCAATCAATTCATATGTGCCCTTCTTTAACACCTTTGACACGACATAAGGTCCCAACCACATAGACTTGAACTTTCCTACCCCCGGGGGTTCTTTGTCTTGATCCTAGAGCAAGACAAGCTCCCCTTCAAAAAAAATTCATCGTATTGGCTTATTACCCTATTTTTAAGAGCTTCGTTTGCTGTCAACGCATCTCTACGATGTTCATCTAGATGTTTTAAATGTAATAGACGTTCTTCCAGCTCAGTCGTATCAGGTAACACATGAATAGCAATTTTTAAGAACGGGATTTCACATTCGACCTGGGTAACTGCTTCCACTCCATGAACAAGTTGAAAAGGAGAAAACCCTATAGCACTTTTCACATTGGTCCGATATGCCCAAAGTGCGGAATACAGCATGATGTGTCATTTGGAACGGGCTTCATTAATAGTACGTTTGAGAATAGTTTTCAATGTTTTATTAACAGCCTCGACTTGGTCATTTGCTTGAGGATAGAACGAAGATGAATGTTCTTGTCTAAACCCTAGCATAGTGGTCAATTCAATCATCATACTATTTTGGAAATGGCTGCCATGGTCAGTGACAATCACCTTAGGGATACCGAATCGTGAGATAATTTGGTTGAAAACGAAAAAAGCTGCAGTTTCCCCGTCTGCTTTAAAGGTGGGCATTGCCTCTACCCATTTCGTGAAATAATGTACAGCGACAAGGATATGTTTGTGCCCCCCAACCGAGACTAGGTTACACGTCACATAATCTATCCCCCACTTCATGAAGGGGCCCACTAAGATGACGGGAAATAATGGAGCGGGATGCGACCGCATCTTTCTGGTGTAAAGATGACAAGGATGACAGCGCTTCACGGCTTCCACACAATCTTTAAAGATTGTGGGCCAGAAATAAACAGCATGTAATATCTTCTGGGTCGTTGCTAACCCAAATAAATGACCCCCACACGCTCCACTATGGGCATCATTTAAGACAATCTCAGCTTCTTCGTGGGTAAGACATCGACGCAAAACGGAATCTACCCCCCTACGATATAAAGTATCTCCAACAATGAGGTAGTTCTTGGCATATACGCGTAGTTTACGCCGTTCTTCCCGCGAGAAGGCTGCAAGGTACTTCAAAGTCTGAAGATAGATAAGTATATCTCCGTACCAGGGGTCAGAGGTGGAAATCAAAAAGATATGCTCATCTGGGAATGAGTCTTCTTCGATGGTTACATCTTCCTCTACTGGAAATTCCGCAATGAGCTCAGCAAAAACTAAGGATTTTTTGGATTTGGCAGATTGAAAATCCAAGTCAAACTCTTGGAGAATGACTATCCATTTGTTGAATTTGCCTCCAACTATCCGTCGAGACAAACCATATTGAAAAGGATTAACATCCGCTACTACTGTTATGGTCCTCAGTAAGATGTAGTGACGCAACCTATGAACAGCATACACAGCTGCTAAGGCCAACTTCTCGACGTGGGAATACCTAAGTTCAAGTCCGGCTAAAGCACGGCTGAGATAGTAGACGACATGTTCTTGGAGCTTATCGTCCTCCTGGACTAGTACTACCCCTATGGTCGACTCATATGCGGCCAGATACAATATAAAAGCCCTAGAGTAATCTGGCGAATGCAATAACAATGCCGACAACAAAGATTTTTTTAATGCCTCGAATGCGAGTTGTGCAATTTCATCCCATACAAATGGGGTGTCATGTTTTAACAAGCGTATGAAACCTTTAGTGATCTTGGCATAATTTACAATAAAACGTCGAAGGAAATTGGACTTCCCCTGCAGGCTCTGAAGCTGCCTGATAGAACGAGGAGGCAGATTTACGATGGCCTCAACTTTCAAAGGATCCACATGAATGCCTTTGTTAGAAACAATGAATCCGAGTAGTCTCCCTGACTCGACACAGAAAACGCACTTGTGGGGATTCAAGCGAATTTTATACTATCTACATCGTTCAAAAATCAAACGCAAGTGATCTGGGTGATCGATCCTCTTACGAGAATGTGTTGGCAGATCATCAAGGTAGGGTTCGACAATGGCTTTAATGTCGTGAAAGGCAAAATTCATTGCCCGCTGAAAGGTTGCCCCAGCATTTTTCAATCCAGAAGGCATTTTCTTGTACGCGAAGGTACCCCAAAGACAAATAAAAGTTGTTTTATGTTGGTCTTCCAGTTTAATTTGGATTTGATTATATCCGGAGAAACCATCCATAAACGAAAAGACTTCACTTCCAGCGCAAGCATCAATAATTTGATCTATAAATGGCATGGGATAGTTGTCCTTAGGAAGGGCTTTGTTTAGATCTCAAAAGTCAGTACAAACGCGTATAGCGCCTTGCTTTTTGTCAACAAGAATAGGGTTGGATACCCATTCTGTCAAAGCTATGGGATAAATGAAACCGGCTTTCAGGAATTTCTCAACTTCAGCGTTCACTACCGCCGCTTTACACAGGTTGACAGGTCTTAACTTTTGTCGAACGGGTCTAGCGTCAAGGTATGTTCGGATTTCATGCTCGACTATTGATGGATCAATGCCTGGCATCTCCTCATATGACCAGGCAAAAACATCGCGAAATTCCTTAAACAAGGCAGTATAGATCGCAATCTCCTTCGGAGAGCAATTTGCGTCGATGTGTACATTTTCCACAATGTTAGGATTTACAAAGATGTTGATAGGGATAGTAGTCAAATGTTTGCCATATTCCCCTCAGCAAACATTCCTTCCCTTGGTAAGGGATTAATGGGCGTATCAACATCACCTGTCAGTCTCATGTGGAACTCCTAGTTCTCTATTATGCTCAACTCTAGAAGAAAATATGATCGATAGTGAAGATCTTCGCAGATCTTATCTCGTCCACACATAGCTTCCAGAATGGCTTCATTCGAAGGTAAAACCATATCTAAGCGATCTTTAGAATGCAAAGAGTTCTCTGCCCAAGCAGGAAAATAGGTTTCTTCCAGTTCCTCTGAGACTGTGAGAGGGACCGGAATGGGATCAACAACGGTATGGACAATAGCTTAATAAGCCACTTCCGCTATCGATAAGGGCACTTCAGGTTCATGGTGGGAAGAAAGAACCCAAAGATCGATCCTATCAACAACCATAGCTATGGACTTCCCCACACTAGTAGAACCTATATAATTAATCGGAGCTGGAAAATCAAATGTGCCCATCAATGATGCGTACATTCCAGCCCCTAAGCTCTCTGAAGCAGGTCTAACCTTATCAACCAATGGTATGGTGGACTCGTTAGTTTCCATGCGGCATTTTCGAGTAAAATTGAGTTGGTCAACATTAACCAACTTCCCTTCGTGTGGAAACACTACCACCCGAAAAACGACCGATTGAATAGCAGACAAGGCGTAAGTCCAACTTCTCACCAAGAGCAAGTTATAATCCAAAGGTGCGTCAATCACCTCTACCTCAACAGACACCGCTTTCCCTGCCAACTTAATTTCGAAAGCCGGTAAGATACCATGTGGACGAAATGACCTTCCATCGAAAGCAGTAAGTAGGGCATTCAATGGAACCAACTCTAAGGATCCAAGAGCTTTCCAACAAGACAAAGACATAACACATGTAGAAGCACCCTCGTCGACAATTGCCCTTCCAATGGTCTTTCCACCATGGATGACATCTATCGATAAGGCTACAAGATATGGCAAACGAGTTTTGACATCAAACAGATTAAAATTCGCCATGAGACTCGATGAGTCCATACTGCCTAAGGCTGCTAAAAGTTGATCCCGTTGGGCGGGACAACTCTGTAACACCTCTAAAGCCGACATTGCACAAGGAGTCTGCGCTAAGTCTTCAACTACAGAGTAGTTGGCTGCAACCCTAGCATTAGGATTGTGCAAGGTTTTCTTAAAGACACCTTTCGGTATCTTGGGCATAATTTCGGCAGGTTTCTCAATCATGAGAGGGTTAGAAGTTTCACCTATCGACTTACCCTTCTCCGAGGCCTCTTTTTCATAGTTCTTGTTCTTGGTCAATAGTAAAGTCTTGGATCGAACCATGTTGATATAATTGGGGTCAAGAGCATTTGGGGTGCCCCCTGCTGCATTTGAAGCTGAAGCAGAATTCTGTCTTTGGGGAAAATGATCCTTCAGGACAACTAGTTGCTGGGCTTTTAACAGCTTCTGAGCTTGTTCCACAAGGGGACATAGATGGGTCAGGGGATCTTCATGGCACAACTTACATAGAAATTTCACCTTCTTCTTTTCTTTCTTACCCCCATCAGCATTGTTTGTGGGTTTTTACTTGTTTTGGTTTCCCTCACCCTTTTTTCCTCTCTTCTTTTTCCCACCGGGCTGTTGATTGCCCTTCTGAGAGGTTTGTGCAAAAACATTTGCATTTTGGGGTGAGGGGGCATCATTTGTTGCCCCCGCCGTAGAATGTTTGACGCACAGCTGATGGAGTTGTTTAGCCAAAGATTCTACAGTGGGAGAATTCACGGAACCAACCACACCATCGGCATGGGGTCCAGGCTTAAGTTTCTCTACATTGTGCGTTGGCCTCGGTGCCTCGGGGATAATCTCATATAAGATCCCAGACTGAGAATATATCAAATCTAGTTGTTAGGCCCTAAGGATAGCTTCTTCCTCATTTGTCACTCCCGAAGTAGATACATCCTTAGATATATAAGGCAATAGGGATTTAAGGAACCATTCTAATAAGAACTCGGGAGGAATAGTGGCTTTGATAAGGTTCTTTCGTCTTCTCCACTCTTGGATGTGATCCGAAATATGAGTGGCATTGTCCTGCCAAAAGGTAGATAACAAGTATGTCCCGAAATCATAACGGACAGGAAGCTGGAAGTGACTAAGGAATGCATTAGCCAAGTCTCAAAAACTGCTAAACGCAATAGAAGGTAATTCAATGTACCATTTTGTTGCAGTACTGGTCAAAGTTCTTTGGAACAGCCTCAACCGAACTGAATCCTCGTTCAGTGAGTTGGAAGAGCACCATAAATGGAAAGTGATGGCATGAGCTCCAGGATCATCACCAACTTTGCCTTCGAATTTTGGGATATCCGAGGGCAGCTTGGTAGGTACGGGTGGCCAGGAGGGGTCATGTCTCACCAAATCATTCATTAGTTTCGACAAATCTGGCAAGTTTAACGTTGCCAGGAAAGGGAGCTTGGGTCTAACGGAAGCACTAAAAGTACCTGTTTGAGGATTACAGGGACTTGCCCCCATATTCCCATATGTGAAGGTGGGGTTGCCCCTTGCTGCCAGTTGTGAAGTGGATGGGTTGCTTTGGAAATGATTCCATCCATAAGCCAACGGATTGTTTATGTGCGGTGCAGTATAAGAGGTTCTAACCGCCCCAGTCGAAGCTGGAGTTTGGAATACAGGAGCAGATATCCCTAAGCTAAAAAGCGAAAAATGAGAGCTCGTAAACAGAGCTGAAACCGAAGTTTGAAAACCTTAACCATAAGGATTAGTGTTTCCAAACTACACCCCTACATATGAGGGTGTTGGGCCTACGTATGGAGTGGATGGGGGAATGTGCCCCATTCCAAGGAAAACCTTGGACAAAAGCCGAGGATCCTATAGGACCACTCTGGGCAGTGTGTGCGAAGGAAGTAGGAACTGTAGGTACACTAGGAATCATAGTGACCATACCACCAGAAGCACCTGCTAAACTTATGGAAGCCGGTGGTTGAACCACTCGACTAGCTGGAGTTAACGGTGTAGTAAGTATACTTGTTCTAGGGGCACCTACCGGGGGAGGTAGCACCCCTTCAGCCGGGGCGACTGAGGTGGAAGTAAAAGAACTTTCTCCTGCAGTAGACATTATTCTGCCCACAGGGACACCAATCACGAGTGGATTGAAAGGACGAACCTGAACGATCACCGCATCGTTTAAGTCAATTAGAGGTGAATTAAAATTCCTTGCAAACTCGTTAGCGTGCAAGTCTTCTATCTCAACTATGTTTAAATTAAAACGGTTTTCCCTAAGTTCGAGTTCACCCGGAACTTCACTAACTCCTATCAATTCGAAAGAACCGTCTATGTCCAATCTCCGCCTTTGAGGGGGAGGGGGAGGTTCCAATGTGATAAGCGAAGGAAGGTTTTGCAATCTTCATGACCTTCTAATAGATTGGTTCTCCACTATTGTAAATTTGACTCTTCACACCCGGAGGTCGGCCAAAACACAGACAAACCACAGAGAAATCACTACAAAAATTTCCTAAAGTCTCAACAATCACAAGGGATATAAGATATGCTTCCCTGAATAAAGTTGAGAGACAGTTTCTTGGCGTCCTTGAAGAGGTTCTTAGACACAAGCAGACGAATCACCCACCACCCCCTACACTTTCAACAAGGGTTACCTTCTGAGCCCGTCCAATTTGAACCAGAAATAGCCTTCCGGTTTACCTATGTATAAACCCTAGGTGTTCAAGAGACTAGAGGCTACCTTAACTATATCAACAGTCTATGGGAACAATCGCAAGTCTGATTCGTACGCATGGCCAGGGTAGCAAAGCCCGAAACTCTGTCTAGGACAGAATCCCTAGATGCGTAAAAACTTTGGTCTACATTTTGACAAGGAATTGAAAGGTTATCTCCTCAGTCCAATGCCTCCACGCGGCCTCGTGCTTAACTCCCGTTTGAGAGGAGCTTCCCAGATACTATCAACACAGAGAAGGATTTAACTATCGACTGGCCAACTACGTCTGAATTTAAGTACTTATGGGGAGTTTACACTTCCTAACCCACAAGTCTAGCCTAAGCTAGTAGGTGTATGACCCTATAAAACAAAAATTACTAATAAATTTTAAATTATAGTGTTCATCTTAAGGGTTGTTCTTAATCAGAGGGTAAGTGGCGTGAATGACTATGATGTTATTGACTCGATAAGAAAAGTAAAACAGGTGTATAAATGAATTCCAAAGCAAATTATCACTACTTAAAGAAAGCTTCTTTTTCGTTTTTTTTTGTAAATATGAACTAATGAAAATGCAACTAGGAAAGAGAAAACTAAGACTTATTTTTGTAATTTTTGAGATTTTATTTAAAAACTGAAAGTAAAACTACCATATGCAATTCAAATACAAATGTTTTCAATGCTTTTCTTTTCACTTTTCAAATTCCTCAAAGATTACTATGCACCTAAATGCAAAAAATTCTTGAGTATGCTTGAATAATCAAACTATATAAAGTAAGCAAAAATGAAGTATAGTAGACTTATAAGAACCAAAGATCAACCACCTAAGGAAGACTTGGAAAACACCTATCTTGGGAAGACACAATGAATGAAAATCACTGAAATCAATCAAAGGCAAGTGACAAACCAACACTACTTGGAAATAGCATGGGATATACAGTATCTAGAACCCTGATCACTGATTCAGACACACAACACTTGGACCTATCATCCAACAAGCAAATCCACTTCAAATTGCTAAAAAAAAGACAATCCAACCAACAAAAACTCAAGGGCTTACTGAAAAGCACGAAGTATGATTAACAAGGCTATCAAACCTACAATGAAATGCTAGTACTAAAGACCACAAAGCAAGACAAAATCCAAAGAAAGACAGGGACAAGCAACCCTACCCAAAAATTTTGTTGCTAAGGTATGTACGCGACTATCTAGTTGAGCAACCAGTGTACTGTACACGATTGTCCAATACAGCAATCTGCGTACTATACGCGACTGTCCAATACAGCAACCCACGTATGCAGACCTCTGTACGTGACTGTGTAACACAACCACCCGCGTACAGGAGTAAAAATTTTCAAAAAAAGAAAAATTATAAAGGCCTCTAAAACACTACTGCTAGTCTAAACCAAGACAAAAAACCACACACTGAATCAAAGCAAACACTGGGCAAGGATCTACAGGACTAACCCAAAGCAAGCTGGGCTCCCCAGTGGAGTCGCAAGTTCTGTTGTTCAGGATTAAACACCCTTGTAACCTCGGGTATGGGGTTACCAACTTACTACTAACCTTATAGAAAATCAGCTTTAATAGAGTACAGAAAGGAAATAGAAAGAAATTCTAGACTCACCCAATTACTAACGGTTGATCCAAGCTTGATCTTCTTCCGCTCTGTTTCTCTCCAAAGCTTCCAGGGATGCACCTCCTTCACCTGCAAAGAGCAAATTCTCCAAGTACAATATTATACATGTATATATGAAAGATTAGATAAACAATATATCTAGTGCATAATCGAATATATTCATCAACCATGATACATGAAAAAGACTCAANTTCTCTTTATTAACAATCAGTGAATGAGATAAGAGTACAACCCAGCTTCTGAGACAAGGACTCCTCTGCAACCAAAGGACTCTGAGTTCTGCTGCTCCAAAACTTCTGAAGATATACCACCAGCATAACTTTGCTCTCCAAAGTTGATTGATTAATGCCCTCCCCAAGGCCTCTATTTATACTTTGGGAAATAGAGTGGTTTCGAAGGTTGAGGAGGTTGAAACAATTAGCATAGTTAATGATTAGGACCCAACTAATCTCTTTTAATCGTGATTTATATTTTTTAATGTCAAACCAAGATGTACGCAACTATTGATATAGGAAACCGGCGTATGACATGCGAGTTTCTTAAAGGAAATCCGCGTACGCTGATGTATGTTGGTTGCAATGGAAATAGTCGCGTATAGTACGCGAGTTGTCAATGGAAATAGTCGCATACGTACACGAGTTGCAATGAGGATAGTCGCGTACGCAACTCAACACTTAGAAAAAATAATATGGCAAGCTGGTTCAAAGGTAAATGCATCCCATGTCATGCCCATCTATAGTGTTTTGGCAAACTTCAATCCTAAGATGTCATTTTATGTACCAACATAAGGAATGTTGGCACTCGAACGAAGAAGTGCCATTTGGGTTGATAACAATGTGGACCCAATGATGCTAGTGACTAAATATAGACTGAAAAGATTCCTAATTTAGACATAATTGACCAAATTAGACAGTGTAGGATTATAATCCTAATAATATGATCTATAAATTGTTGTGGATATTCTACTAAAATAGTTCGTCACAACAAATCTTATAAGATTTAAAAATAAATTGCAATTTTTGCAAACTAACGTAAATGAAAGAACGGGCATATAAACACACCATCCACAGAATGAACACAAGATTTATCCTGATAAACCCAGTATGGCAAAAAAACCAAGCTAAAAAATGAGGCCTATGTTATGCTCTCTCTTTGTTGCAGTTATTAAAATGTACAAACAAAGGAATGGGCACTCACTATGGAGTTAACTTTAGACATTGAGGCATGAACGGCTACTATAGAATCTTCCACCTTCTATATTAGGCTCTTAGAGTACCACTCTTAAATCTTATGCTTAGCTATGGAACAAGTACAATGATCAAGAATAAAACTCCTCCTCCTAACATGCCAGTATTTAATATAGTATGATAGCCATTGTTTAGGGTTATGGATTTTTTTTGTTTCCCCAACCCTCAATTATTAATAAGGTTTCGACCTTCTACAATATTCATGAAAGTCCACACATGGCTAACCCCACTCGTTGGAATAATGGGGCTAATGTGGCATCCACTTGTACCAAGGTGGTCAAGAAGGTTGGTCAACTTGCGGGAAGCATAACTTTCACATACAAGCTTTGGTTGAGGAGATTCTTACATCGTTGGAAAGGTCTCAGTGTGTAGATTATAGAATCCTCCTCTTATAAATGGTTTGATCCCAAAAAATGCATTTGATGCCTCAAAATGGATCTGGAAGGTTTCTAACATATTCCAACCCCGATTTCCACCAAGAAAGTATCAAAATGGATGACAAATTATATTACGATCCCAACTGGATCAATTAAAACATCAACTATGAAGTCAATTAGGCCTCAAATATATGTTCCATACAATTAAGATAGAATTATGTAAAACATTTTATCCACATGGCTAATAAATGAAAAGTAGAACATTAAATGAAAAGTAGAGCATCAAAGGGGCATAAAATTTAGTAAGCTAAAAGGCTAACAAAGTTCATTTAGGTTCAAATTCTATAGGATAAAAATATTTTACTGCGGAATCTCAGCTAACCTAATCACCAAAATTGTCCAAAAACTATATAAAATCCTTACAAATTTAAATATTTTTACAAAAATATCGTTAAGCATTTTAAGGTCTGAAATTTAAGAATTTATAACATTCACCAAAGTTTGTACACTTTAAGAAAAATATGAATCCTTAAAATTTTCCTTGTTTATATCAACATAATTACTCATCAACATCATCATTATATCCCACTAGGCGTAGTTCAAAAATCATCATTGACGTCCATGTCAAAAAAAAAGATTAATAAAAGAATGACTACCTTGTCAAGGTAGCATGCGGTAGATTATCAGGTTCACTAACACCAGTAATGACACATACAACACCTATTACAATGTTGCCATTTTGACCATTTTGTTAAAAAAAAAAACTAATAACGGCTTATATGCAACCTAACCATTTCTGTTCTTTGACATTTTGCAACATCATCATTTTGACATTAGATCACTTCAGTTCTAAGAACTCTGCTTTAGTTTTCAATTATATCACACTCTCAAGCCCAGCTCCTCTTGGTCATGAGGTTCCTGACGTTATGCCATGTGGCAGCACAAGTGCTAAGCAGGATCTTCATCTTCTATATCTACGATCCCACCAAAGACTTAAAGACTTAACAAAGATTTCACGTGAAGGCTGGGATGAAATGGATTTTCAATAAACTAGGGAGGGCATGAAAAAAATTGCAGTCATGAGCAATCTTTCAAATTTCGCTGAGTAAAAGGATTGCATCCTGTAAATATAATTCACAAGAAACTGCATTCCCTTAAATGTGATTATGGGCTCTTATGGAAATGCAAGAACATGGAAATCTTAAACCCAAAAAAGGGAATTGATTACCGGTACTGGCTTAAGAAATAGTCTATTAGCATTAACTTCAAACCATTGGATTCTAATACAAAATTAACTTTCTTCCCAGAACTTCGCTATTAGCACACTAAATTCATCCAATTTAGCCTATTTCACAGCACTTCTATTCCTCAGAAAGTGGGGAAACTCCATTTCAATAGTTTTTATCTCAACGTTTCGATGATTCCTGCTCGACAGGATATTAACCGAAATCCTGATTATTAGTAAGATCTTCATCCAAATTAATAATAATTGGCCCAATAATGTCTTCAGTAAGTCGGCTTCCATAATTAGACATTTAGAGCTTCATGATGATCGCGAATGCCAAGATCGTCATTTCTTGGTTTATGAATGACCCGCCTCCATATCTCATTGATAATCATAACAGTCCCAGCTTCCCTATTTAAATCGTTCGGATGTTTTGCAATCTCCGGGGCTTGTCTTATTTTCCTTTGAATATAATGGTCCTCTATTGTGATAACTCAGGTGTCCTTGATGCATGTCTGTTGCCCAGTTTTTTCAGAAGCCCCGCTAATGCAGATTTCTTGATGCAATTGCGACTAATGTCGGCACAGTGCTTTCTGAGCCTCAGCTGATCTGAGCTTCCTGTTTCTCCGATATTATGTCTTCTGCAAGAGCAAGAAATAGCATAGACAGCTCTACGATTTTTAGGATATGTAGAGTCTTTTGCGAAATAAACCCTTTCAAAATAGAAGAATGGAGCTTCCCTTCATACAAGAATACTGCAAGTACCTTTAATGCATTAAACTCTTAAAACATCCTATCATGGTATCTAAACGGGCAACCAGCGAATCAATAACTTCTTACCAGAGGACAGCTACCAGTAACACCCACCAACAACCCAGCAGGCACCTCATCATCGAAGATAAGTAAGAGAACAGATTAAAAGATGATGTTTATCACAAGAAATCTGAAATACCCGCCTTCTGACTGCTGCCTTGCTCTGAGGTCAACTGAATCGGGACCCGCTGAATTTGAACTATCTGGAACCCACAATGTGTCTCTGCGAATTTAGGCTTGCAATTGTAACTAATTTCGTGAAGTTCAATGTACAGTATTACATCCTTCAAATATAAAGGATAAATTATTTCTGGCCTTCAAGCTACTAGAACCATGCATTAACCAACTTCTACAAAAGATATCCATGTGTAAACTCTCCAATGATGGGGATTCACTTCTTTGAGGCTAAAATCAAAAGTTCTGTAGAAAGCTCATCAGCTTGTGTGGACCTGTGTTTAAAAATAATTTCAAAGAGAAAACGTAGTAAATGTTCCACGTGGAAAATCAATGAAATGCAAGACAACAAACAAAAACAACCGATGGATCCAACTACAGTCTAGAAAGATATTACTCTTAGGAAACATAAAACAAGAATCACACATCACGCACTAACCATCAAAGATCTTGACAGAAATATGAATAGTAGTGCCTGCAAATTGTAAAGAAAACAGTTGGCCTTTTGTGTGTATTGCCTGAGCATGAAACAATACAAACTGGGATTTATATATTGCGTCAGAAGGTGGAGAGTATCTACAGCCGTTGCACATGATCTAAGAATCTTTCATTGTTTTTTGTTAGTTTGCAAGAGCCTGGAAAAGCTAACTTCTTTTGGCAAGATTCAAAATGTGCTGATTATCACAATCACAGCACGGCTAATGGCTCTTGGTTGTTAGTCTAATTAAACTAAAAAATGTGGACGATAAATTATCTAGCCACGAAAATATTCCAGCCATCATACAACTATCCACAAGGCAGAGATATATTAACATTTGTGGCATGCCTTTGCTCTCCCATAGAATGGGAACCTCGCCAACCCATTGGCTGAAAAGCGGCCACGTTCTGAGTTGACTGCTGACCAACACTATTAATAGCAAAAGCCCCAGAGCTTGGGTTGAATGGAAGACTACCCGGACCTCCATGCTTAGCTCCCAAATGTCCAGAAGCAGCTACATGCGGCAAACCTAATGAAGACACAGGATTCTCAGGCTTGCCTTGGACCTTTTTACCGTCCAAAATAAAGCTCCCTGCAATCACCTACATACCATTGCACAGAACAAACTTAGCCAAAAGAGAACAAAACGAACATCTACATGTGAAATCTGTTTATGTTGTCACCTGAACTGGACTGGCAGCCATTAACATCCCAGCTACCACCCCACCAACAACACGACCATCAGGGCCAGCCAATGAAATACTCAGCCCACCTGTTCTACTCCGTGCCCCATTATTCTCCGTTAATAAGAACGAGCCCGACAATGAGACTATATCAAAGCGGCCCTACAGAAATAAGTACCTTGACATATAAGTGTCTTAAATTGCAAGTCTGGACCCATTAATTGGTAGCATAACAAAGAAGTGCTGACTAGAAACAGAAAAATATCCCTTACACAGGCATATAAAACCAAAATAGCAAGAGAAAGCTAGTCAAAATAACATATTGAAGCAATCCACATCAATACTCAGTTTATCTGTATTCTAACAATCATAGCACCAGATACAATTTCTGAAATTTGTAAAAAGTGTCAGAATAACTAAAAGAATTGGATACAGAAACATTTCAACTCCATCAATATTCCAGCAAGTTATGGAGATTAGGCAATAGTGGCACACATATAAGCATATAATCTCCAAGTGGCCAGAGCACATGCAACACAAGAACTGGCTATATAACCACTAGTTAATTTGCTACTACTCAATAATTTTCAAACACGCAATGGAGATTAGGCAATAGAGACAATATGAATAATACCTATTCCCCATATGGCAAGAACACTTGTGCAACAAACACAACAGATAATTGAGCCATAGAGGAATAACAATTCAGCACTGCAAGGAACCATAATGACAGACTCCATAAAGTCTGTTGTCAAGAAGTCACCATCATATAAACTTGGAGAATCTTTCTTACAAGGCTACATCATTGCTGAGACCATTTGGTTGAAGAATATGATAGAAATTAGAATCACCATTTTAGAAAAGCAATTCAGGCACACATCAGACGATTATGGATCATACAGCAGCCTAAATAGTTTTGGCTGTCAAGGACTCAAGGTTTCATTTTGGATAATCAACCATTTCTATACATGTTTCACTTTAAACACAACACAGAGATGCACATATCTAGAAACAGTGGTAATTCTAAAGCTTCCAATTAGGCTGGTTTTCCCAACAAAGGAAGTTTGCACAACACTTTTCAAAAACCAAACAAACCTTGCAAGGCTTAGATTATGCACTTGTTAGATTATAAGGCTTATTATGTAATAAAGTCACTTTGACTTTAGGTTGGGCTATTGTTCACTTTATGTGTATAGCAGTTTATCTCATATTCATAAATGGAAATGACTTGCCCAGTGAATGTTGGTATTTAAGGAGGTCAACTCCATTGTAATGCATGCACCAGGTACTTATAATATGATATTATGGTATTTTGTGCATCTCTCGCATGTGTTAGGATTGAATTTTTTGTAATACGGTATAAGAGCAGGAGCAAGCCTAGGTCTAATCATTTAGGTTAGAGATCTTATTTTCCTTGAAAAGCTAAGTAGGCTCTTATCTTACATTGCATGATGATCCAGAAAATCAGAAAGACAGGAGGATTGATGTAGTCTGAGTTAAAGTTCTAAAGCCCATGGAGGTATGTAGAGTAGAATCATGAATACCCAAGGAGCGATCAATTATATTCAGGCTGAAAATTGTAGCAGCCACCAATCATACTTCAGCCATACAGCTTCTGCCATCTTGCCATACAACCCACATCTCAGCCATACTGCCACTGTATGTACTATGGATCTTCAGCTGCTGTACGAATTGATAGTTTCCGTACAATTTGCACGATTTCCTAGACACTGTACAAATATTCCAATCGCCATACAATTTAATTCAGTCACCCATCATACAATGGATTAATTCAACAGTCATATGGTTTCTGTTGATGTTTGTAGCTCAGACAGGTATTTTCATGAGTGTGCGTCTTACTCATGGAAATCGTAATTAATACCTCTGAAGAACTTTGGAAATTCACTTTATTAAAGTCAATTATTAAAGTGATTGCCTTTTTAGATTAATTGAGGTTAATTTGAAGAAATGCCCAAGTTTTTGGCATTAGTGATTTAAGCTAATTAGATAAACCTTAGCCATTGATCTAAAGTGAGTGAGATCTAATATTAGCCATCAGAGTTAGGGTTTTGGTTCATCTCAATAAGATAGAAAGAAGCCAAGGTGAAAGGAGAAAGAGACAGAAGAGACACACAAGAAAGACACAAGAGAAAGTGGACTTCCACTTGTAAGAATTGGTAGAGAGAGAGAGAGATTGCAGCAGTCAGAGATCTTCAAGGGGAACTGTACCAACCAGACAGAGGTTCTAGACAGAGTCATTCATACAGTCTGTACAGAAGTCATACTAGCTGCAGGAGTATCATATAGCAGGCTGTGGCTATACAAACAGAGCTGCCGAAGCACCGTAAGATGGTCAAGGTTGTGCAAACAAAGCCATGAGTACACAATGCAGTATAGCGCAGCTGTACAAGCAGATCCGCAGGGGCAGACACGTCAGTATAGTTCGTACGGACCTAACAACAACGGCATACAGGGTTGTACATGCTGTATGACATAGGAGCAGGCAATGGGGGTTTGCTGGCCAGTTTTGCAGATTGGAGGATATTTCAATGGAGGGCATTTTGTCAAGTTTGTTGTATTTTCTTAGGGCCTTTTTCCCAGTAAGGGAGCCCTTGTATGCTTGGAAATTATTGAATGAAAAGCTTATTGAAAGGGCAGAATTTTGTGTGTGCTTCTTGTTGAATAGATCTGTTTTCCATTGGTATTACTTTTACTACTCAAATTTCTGTTAATAGATCTTAGCAAGTATAAATAATCAGTAAGCTAACACTTAAATTTTAGCAAGGAAAAATCACTAGGAATTGTTTATCTAGTGCTAGGGTTAGAAAAATTAACATGGTATCAGAGCTCACACTCTCAAAGGGATTCAAATCTAAAATCTACAGTAGTAGATCTTGGTGGGTGCTTGAAGGAATAAGCACACGGCAGATTTTTGGTGCAGTTCTAGCTATGGCAACCTAAGTCACCGTGTTCGGTGAATTTTCGACTTCAAGTTCGAAAATCGCTGTTTTTTTGGCATTGCCGTTTTTAATCGTTGAAATTCCCCGTTCAGAAACGTGAATTCGTTTGTTTTCGTTCGGCAAACTCGAAGACGAATAAATTCAGCGAATTTATTTAAAAAACGGCAAAAAATTGTTTGGGTTCGCTTTGGGCGGGTAAATGATTACCCTAGACTCGTTGACCAAAACTTACCTCCAACGAATACCTCCGTCATTGTTCATCGCTATTGATCACTCATCAGTTGCGCGTGAACTCAAACTGCGACTCACGAGTTGTGTCAGGCAGGAAAGGTTATATCCTACAGCAGGAGCGTTTGCGGACTGACGGAGTCCGAAGAAAGGTCGTGATTCAGGCTTTTCAGCATCATCGATTCGACATCAGTCATTACCCGACAGGCCAATGCCACGACAAAGTGCAGACTCTAGAGTCGGGCCATCGGGAGTCCAGGACATTATTTGAACTTTGAAGTTGACTGAGACTCCACCAGTCTTCGAGTTTCCTCGAGGCCCGATGGCGGAGTGTAGTCTGCGACTGTGCATAGCCTCCCATCACTCAGATTCGAGACCCGAGTCCCAACTGCAATCTGCTCAGTGCATGACTACGACTTGTGAGGGATATTCAGAGTCCAGACTTCATC
Organism: Pseudotsuga menziesii; assembly: GCA_001517045.1. NCBI lineage: Eukaryota > Viridiplantae > Streptophyta > Pinopsida > Pinales > Pinaceae > Pseudotsuga > Pseudotsuga menziesii. The sequence goes on along the minus strand of LPNX010703618.1, from coordinate 475,799 downwards.
TAGATTCTGGAATTCTGCACAGCAACTTCAAGCTCCAGCATCTGACCTCCAGGTTCCAAATCCAATAGCAACTTCGCTCCACTCCAGGTTTCAATTTTTTTTACTCATTAATTATTTTTCAGATTTACAATTTTAAGAGTAAAACTGTAAGTCTGTAAGTTGTAATTTGTAACCTATTTAAATTTTTAGACTTTATTGTTTGGTTTTCCTTTGTGCAATGTGAGTCTGTCAATGTAAACTGTAGTTTGTAAGTGTAAGATGTAGCTTTTTAGGCTATTTTGTATCCAATCATTGAAGTCTGTAGACTGTAAATTGAAAATCTTCATATATTTGTTAATTTCCATATTTTTTAGTCATTCGAACTTAATGCCGAATTTATGCCGATTTTTATTGGGAAAATTTCAAGTGCCGATTTTTTGTCGAATTTCAAGGTCGTCGAATTTGAACATGAACTCGAACCAGGTGACTTAGATGGCAACAACCAATGTTAGATTTGAAGAAAGGTTAGATGGGGCATCTAACTTCATGTCATGGAAAACGAGGATTACAATGCTTTTGAAGGAACATGAACTTTGGGACATTGTGGAAAAAGCAGTTACTTTACCAACATCAAGCGATCCTAGATGTTGGGTGTTAGATTTTTATCATTTAAGCAATATGATCTTAGGATCTTATCTGAGAGAATAACATGCACAGCAAAAATCACAAGAGACAAGAGACACAAAGATTTTCCTCGGGGAAACCATAAAGGAGAAACCCCGCAACTTCCTCAGAGATAGAATGAGCACCAATAGCAGCAATAAAACCCAAAGACAAAAAAGATGATCTCCAACAACTGTTCTCTCTCTCTCACTTGAGAGAACTTCTCCTCTCTCACTCATGCGCCCCAGTGAGTGAGTGTGTGTGATAAATAGAGAGGCTCACTCTCTATTTATATTCTTTCGTTCACTTAATGTCCACTCCAACAAGTCGGCCTCACTTAACAATTACTTACCAAGGCCGACTTCTCTAGGAGAGTAATAACGCTAGTGCCCCACAACTGTGGGGACTTTTCCCTCTGATCAACAAGGAGGGCTAACCTTAACTCAACTGTGGGGACTATTGCCCCAACTTACAATGGAGGGTTAACCTTAATGACTTTACATGACTTGTTTACATTACAGATACTTCCCGATAGGAACATCGGGGTACAATACATAAGATATACAAATGAACACATTCTGAAGTTACAAATACATCAACACTCCCTCTTAACTAGGAAGGTATTTTCTCGACACAATTTATCAGCACAAGTCTTCTTCTCTGTATCATCTAGATCATCATCAAGTCATCTTCATCAAGTCTGGATCATCACTGGATCATCATCAAGTCTCGATCATCACTTGATCTGGATCATCACTAGATCATCATCAAGTCTGGATCATCACTTGATCTGGATAGTCACTGGATCATCATCGTTGGTGCTATCTCATTTCTACTCGTCACAGGAAGTTCTACAGAGCCAGCCCTTTTTCATGTTGATTGTAGGCCTAGCCTTCATGTAGGTCTTCATCGTCTTCAGCACTTATATCTGACCATGGAATGAACCATGTCAGAAAAGCCCACCCAGCACTTACATCTGACCATGCGAGGAACACATCCAAGAACCATGTCAAAAAGGCACGCCCAGCACTCACATTTGACCATGGGAGGAACACATCCAAAACCCATGTCAGAAAGGCCCATCACTCACATCTGACCTCATCTTGTCAGAAAGGCTCTGCACTTACATCCAACCTCAACATGTCAGAAAGGCTCTGCACTTACATCCGTCCTCATCATGTCAGAAAGGCTCTGCACTTACATCCGACCTCATCATGTCAGAAAGGCGTTGCACTTACATTCGATCATGTGGGAACACATCTCTCAATCACATCAGAATGGCTCTGCACTGATCATGTGAGAACACATCCCACAATCACATCAGAATATCTCTACACTGATCATGTGGTAACACAACCCACAATCACATCAAAGCATCTCTGCACTTATATCTGATCATGTGGGAACATATCCCTCAATCACATCAAAATGGCTCTACATTGATCATGTGGGAACACATCACACAATCACATCAGAATATCTCTGCAATGATCATGTGGTAACACAACCCACAATCACATCAGAGCATCCCTGCACTTACATCTGACCATGTGAAGCTCAGCCTTCCACCATGTCAGAAAGGCCAACGGACACATCAATTCCCTTTGGAGGGAACCTCGATCTAGAGAACACCAAGCGTCTCCCTAAAGTACTCAAACTTCACTCTGGCCATTTCTAGCATAGAATCACATTAGGGCTGATTACGCCCAAGGATAACCTGCGAGCTTCGCCAGGACCGATTACATCCGAGGACAACCTACAGGATTGATTACGTCTAAGCAGCCTACGAGCTTCGTCGAGATTTATGCTCAGACAACCTGTCTCACCAGCTATGCTACAACTCCCTCTTTTGAGAGATCTCGATCTGGATAACAAACTGGAGCTTCACTGCTCCTCTCTGCATCATACAAAAATGCAAGTCAAATCAACCAAATCAAATAGTAGTTTTCAAAAGAAACATACTACCTCCCAAATAGCAAGTGGCAACATCTTTTGCCTCGGCTGTACTCAACGCCATGCAGGAGTCCATCCTACCAAACCAAAAGATCACACCTGATCCCATACTGAAGTAGCACCTCGAAGTGCTCTTCCTATCAATGGCACTGCCTGCCCAATACGAATCCACATAACCCTCCAGGTTAATTTTCTAATTCGTATCATACTTGAGCCCATACTCAACTGTACCCTTCAGGTACCTCACTGCATGCTTTGCAACCATCAAGTGAACATGTCTATGTGTTCACAGCAAAGCAAATATCTGGTCTCGCATTCGTCAAGTACATCAAGGAACAAATCATCCGACAATACATCATGCCATCAACCGTCTCTGATGAAGCAACACTCAATAGCTTCAGGTTTGATGCCATAGGTGTGGTCATGGCCTTGCAGTCCATCATCCTGAACCTCTTCAGGATCTCTACTGCATACTTCCCTTGTCCCAGGGAGATTCCATCCGCATTCTGCCACACCTCCATGCCTAGAAAGTAGTACATCATATCCAAGTCCTTCATCTTGAACTCGGCAGCAAGTCCCCTTCTTACAACTTTAATGAGTTTCTCTTTTCTGCCAGGAACATGTCATTGACATATAACAGGAGCATCACTGGTCTTCCACCTTCAACCTTGAAGAAAAAGTTGGAATCCGCTTTACTCTCAGTAAAGCCTAGAGTCATCAGTAAGCTGTCCATCCTATTGTATCATGTCGAACCTCAGGATCTTCTGCAGTCACTCCCTCTGAAGCGGAGCATCATTCTCCCTCTGCCTTTCGTACTCTATGCACTAAAACATTCTGTACTTGAGTGACAAGTAGCTTGCTCTGCTACTAATATTCTATGTATCCATCTAGGGTCACTGGATACCAAGATCCTCTATCTTGAACCTTTTCAAAATTTCTTCTCGCACCCATCTGTGAGCTTGCCATCTTCTATAGATTTTCATCTTCAACCTTGTAGCAAAGGTTAAGATCTTCAACACTCTAGGTGATCTCCAAGCTCCTCATGTATGCGTTATCCTATGGGTGTCTTATGAGCTCATACAAGGCCTTCTTTCATTTGCACACATGATTATGCCTGTCATGTGTCTTAACTTCTAGTGGCTGCAAATGCCTCTTCATAGTCTATGCCTTCTTTCCGTGAGAAGCCTCGTGCTATGAATCTTGCCTTCTATCCCACGATGTTGCCATCTACTGCATGTTGGATCGTGTAGATCCATATGGAAGACATTATGGACTTCCATTCGGGTCTTGATACTGCATCCTAGACATCATTCTTCTTGAACTGGTATTCTCCTTCCCTTTCTTCTTGGATACTTCTTCATAGCTGGAAAGCTCTACATCAATGATGTCGCTCAACAGTGTCACATAAATGTACTGTGTCTGAGACCTCTTCTTTCTTCGAAAATATCATCATATTATTCTTCATCTTGGATTATTTCTCGAACTGTCGTCACTTGTTCTTCGGAACAAGTCTCATCCTTCTTTTCTTGTAGGCGATTGTACACAATCTTTCCTACAAGTCAAATGCGCCAGTTGTATGATTTCATAAAGCATATTCATAATGGTAAATTCTTATGCATAAAGATATAATCATGCAACTATTTTAGCCCATACAACATTCATCCATATCTCACGGAAACTTTCTAGATGCCTTCCATCTCTACCAAGACAACATTGAGATTGTGCACTAATCCAATATGTCAGCAAAGAGGTTTCATTCTAGATAAGTAGCAATGGAGAGTTGTATAGCACCATGAGCTACTTACCCATCACATGCATATTAGTAGTATACTGTCATTAATGCAAACATTCTATCATGCATAACACATCAACTGAATATAAACAAGTGCATAACAAAACAATATCATGAAATGACAATTAAATACTTATCTTTATTTCTTTCATGGGTAGACTCCTTTCAGCTTCATCATCTTCTTCATTCATAACAGCATCATTTCTTATCCAAATGTTAAGATGGATAAGAGGTTCTTCAAGAGTTGAGCCCTTCGTATTCCTCATCGCTTAAGGGATCTTCTTTAGATGGTGAGAGCTTGATCTTCAGTTGCTCCCATCTTCTTTTCTCTTATTATGAGTCGAGCTTCTTTTTGTGTGTGCTCTTCCCAGAGTCTGCTGAAAGTAATCACTTCCTTCTGGCACACATTCCTCAAATGAATGAATCCCATGATCCTAGGAGGCCATTCAAGGTGGTTATCACAACTTCTGCATTCTCCACTTTTTCTTCTACCGCTTCAAGTTGTTCTTTGATTCGAGAGAACCTTGTAAAGTATGACTGTATGGTCTCTGCATTTTGGATCTTCACATTCTTCAACTGTTTTCTCAAAGTCATCTTCCGATTTATGTTCTTTCCTTCAAATAGCTTAGTCAAGGAATCAAACATCTCTTTCGGTGTCTTTAGGGAAGACACTTGTGGTATAAGGTGATCCATGATTGAATCAGCAATGATCTTCTTGGCCTTAACCAAGTTCTTCTTGTGTAATGCTTTTAGCCTCATCTCCCTCTGGATCTAGAACCTTTCCACTTATGTAGGTGTCCAATTCATTTTCTTCAAGAACCAGTGAGATCCAATACTTCCATGCTTGGAATTTGTCAGTTTCACCAAGCTTGTCATCAAGCCGATGTGACTAGTCATTTAAAAATGAAAACCTCATGTAAATAGCAAAAGACTAGATCTTACCAATTTGAGGTATCCGTCCAGGTTCCAAAGCTCACTGATCTAGGGTTTGTCAGAGAAACCCTAATTTTCAAAACTTGGAATCTTTCAGATCCAATTGGATAGAAAGATAGACCAATTCAAGGCAAGCTATCCAATGTACTCCTTTTTGGAAGACAGTGGAGGGAAGCTCCCGGAACAGGAAGCCCTCGTTTACCAATTTCTTTTGCAGAAATGCCTGATACTGTTTCTGCGGTATCTCCAAAATTACTGCTCCTCTGTCTCTACAATTTCGTGCTGACGTAACCTCATATGTCTTCCTTCCAACACCACAAGTTTTACCAGAATTGGTCTCACCAATTGGGACTTATGAGTGTTTTCCCAAGGTGACTTGTTTCAGGATTGTTCAGCGTAGTGAAGTTGTACGGACTGCCACGTGTCACTGTTTCACCTTCGGGGTCTGAAACTTTTACCACAGAAAGTACAGTCTGTGCCCTATCTGGAACATCTTGCAAAATTTCATTTGGATCTTTGTAACTCGAGATATTGCAATTCTCCCTAGGTGTCCTGTTTAGGAATGAATCCTCGAGGAGGCTGGAACCCTGATTTGGAGGAAACATATCTCCCAGAATATAGTGAATATGAGGCTGAAATTTGTACACAGGGTACATCAGGATTTTATTTTCGGCCTGTGAAAGTTTTAGCCCCTAAGACTTCTTCAATCCCAAGATATAGCGAATGTACCAAAACTACCCATTTTAGTATTTTAGGGTTTTTCAGGCCCGGGGTCAAACTAGGGTTTGACTTTCCCGGAGTTTTACCCAACCAAAAATCTCGACCTTGGTCTCTAAATTTCGATTTTGAGGAGAGTAATCCTATGTCGAGCTCACTCAAAAATTCCTCTTCTGTAAAAAGCCCTAATTTCCCGCAACAAAAACTTAAAATGTTGGGAATCAAATTCTGCTTCAACAGAAAGATACACTCTTCAATGGAGAGTTAGCCTAGCCTTCTTTTGCTGATGATCTGTGGAGAAAGAGCCAAAAAGTAAGAAGCCCTAGCTTCTGCAGCTGCACAGTGTCTTCTTCTCATGTTAGCTCTGATACTATGTTAGATTTTTATCATTTAAGCAATATGATCTTAGGATCTAATCTGAGAGAATAACATGCACAGCAAAAATCACAAGAGACAAGAGACAAAGATTTTCCTCGAGGAAACCATAAAGGAGAAAACCCCGCAACTTCCTCAGAGATAGAATGAGCACCAATAGCAGCAATAAAACCCAAAGCCAGAAAAGATGATCTCCAACAGTTGTTCTCTCTCTCTCACTTGAGAGAGCTTCTCCTCTCTCACTCATGCACCCCAGTGAGTGAGTGTGTGATAAATAGAGAGGCTCACTCTCTATTTATATTCTTTCGTTCACTTAATGTCCACTCCAACAAGTCGGCCTCACTTAACAATTACTTACCAAGGTCGACTTCTCTAGGAGAGTCTAATAACCCTAGTGCCCCACAACTGTGGGGACTTTGCCCTCCGATCAACAAGGAGGGTTAACCTTAACTCAATTGTGGGGACTATTGCCCTGACTTACAATGGAGGGTTAACCTCAATGACTTTACATGACTTGTTTACATTACAAATACTTCCTGATAGGAACATCGGGGTACAATACATAAGATATACAAATGAATACATTCCGAAGTTACAAATACATCAACATTGGGAAGGATCGCTTGATTCCTCATGTAGCAAAGAAAACAGCAGCCCATGCAATGTACAAAGCTCAAATGGATTAATTCCAGAGTGGCGACATGAACAGGAAGATGATCGTGAGAAACAAGCTTAGAGATGTCTGGATGTCAAGATCAAACAATGTTACCAACTATCTCATGAGGATCACTCACATATGTGATTAACTTGCAGCCGTTGGAGAGAAAGTAGTCGATGCAGAGCTTGTTAGTGTGGCATTGAATATATTCACCAAGCCTTGGGAACCATTTGTAAAAGCACTCTATGCTCAGGGAATCTCCCCACTTAGGAGAGACTTTGGGACAACTGCATCTAGGAAGAGACTCTAGAGGAGTCTAAGGCACAAATTCAAGGAGGTAGCGATGAGAACTTGGCCTTTGCTAGCAAGACAAAGAAGGGAAAAGGAAAGAGTTCCAGCAAAAAAAGAGTAACAGTGAGAAGGAAGCTTCACAGCCAGGAAAGAAGAAAGACTTGAGTATAATAAGTGTTTTATGGGCCACAAGATGGACACTATGCATCTCAGTGTCTAAAAAAAAAGAAAGGAAAAGGAAAGACCCAGCAGGTAGCAGCATCTACAGAGACTCAGTTGAGTGAGTTTTGCTGTGAAGTTCAAGAGTGATTTCTCACTAGTTTCTTGCCTTTCCACTAGCATAGTTGCTAGGAGTGCATGGTACTTGGCTAGTGGCGCATCTTGTCATATGGCAGAAGCACGAGAGTTATTTAGCAAACTGACGAAGTCAAACTCAGGGATCCATGTGGAGCTTGGCAATGATGCCAAGTATGTAGTTACAGGAGAGGGAACAGTTTCGTTCCAGCTTGAGTAAAGTGGTTCGTTTAATGCCTAGGATGCGCTATTTGTAATAGGACTAAAGAAGAAGTTGCTCTCAGTCTCAATTATAGGGGTCAAGGGTTTTGTTGTTATCTTTAGGAGACTGCACTCATACATCCAAAGGGAGCTATCCCTTACATAATAGTGAGGATCGAGGTTAGAGAGGGCAACTTATATTGGTTGCAAGGGATGCTTGTCTAAGCTTTGGTACATGACAATGACAACCTGTGAGAGCTTTGGCACAAGAAGATGGGACACTCGCATTACAGGGTGTTATTGATTCTGAGGGAGATTGTCACTGGTCTTCTAGATTTCAATGTTGTTAGGAACCCGTGTCAACCCTTCTCTTTATTTCATTAGTATATTTTTGTTGGGCGCATATGCTTTATAAGTCGTCCGGTGAGTATATCATATTATCCCACAATCATGGGTAGTAATAGTTGTTTAGATTAGACTTAGTCTATAAGTACGTATTGAGGCCAATGAAGGCATCCACAAGTTATTTTATATTGAGCTTGCTCAAAAGAGGTTGCCCCCTCGAAGTGGCCTGCGATCAATAAAATTCCTTCTGTGCTCTACTATTTCTGTTGTATCATGCATTTTCATTATTTATTGCAGGAGGTTTCTCACATCTGGTATCAGAGCAATTTCTTGAGCTCGCTGGGTGGGATATCTGCCATTTTTTTTTCCTTTTGTAATGCTTCCCGACGTTGTGATTATTGCAGTGGTGCTTCTTCTTTGCATCTGTATTGTTCATTTCAATTACAAGTTCGGATCAGGGAATAACCCCTATCCTCTTAACTGTGGGAAGTACTTGGGCATAGACCTAAAACTCATTGTGAGGAGTACCACAAGAACCCCGAAGTAGTTGGCCATTGAGAGGACCTTCCAAGCGAAAAGAGCAACGACCCCTACCTAATTGATTAGTTCCCACTTGTGAGGTAAACCAAGAGATGTCGTTTGTGGCAAAGCGGTTATCAGTTCTACCTGAGTCGTGGAGTGAGGGGTATTGCCCCAATACGCAAGCCGTTAGATAGCATTGGTGGCCGAGTGAATCCCCTGAACATTTAGTAAGTCGAACATACCTGGGGTCCATATCTATTTCCAGTTGATAAAAAATAGATTGCATCTATCTAGAGCCGCCACGGATCAATTCCACTGAACCGAAAAAATAAATAAATAAATAAATTCACTGGAACCCCTGTAATTCCATTCTGCATATTTCCTTCCTTGAGGACCCTATCCCAAATTCCACTTCCCAAAGCTCGAAATTCCACATTTGTCTATTTTTAGGTTGGCCATAACTTTTTCGATTCTCACCCAATCACCTTCAAATTTTGCCACAGTGTTCATTTCCTAATTCTTCTTCCTTGTCCCTCTTTGACAACTTTTCCCATATTTCACCCCGCTTCTGAAATTTTCATTTTTTGCTTCCCTCTCCCTCAGAAAGTGTCCAAACCCTAGTCAAACCCCAATTACCCACATGAGTTTTTTCCAACTCCAGATTTTCCTTTTCTAAAAAGTTTTATGTTTTTCGTTTTTTTACCCAAATCCAAAAAAAAACTACTCCTGGTTATGGTCGTCACATGTATAGGAGTATACAAACTTGCCGCCCTCAAGACTAAAATCCAAGATCTGGATGAAAAATTTCTCGGCCTCCATCTTCAACACTCAACCATGAACAATAGATGACAACCCGAGTCTTCTGCAGACACTGGGTTCTCTTCTTCTAGCAATTTTTGCGGGTCGAAGCTTGATTTTCGTCACTTCAATGGTGATGATCCGACTGGATGAATATACAAGGCAGAACAATATTTCAATCTGCATAACACTTTTGATGTCAACAAAGTCCACTTGCATCATTTCATTTAAAACATAAATCCCTTCAATGGTTTTGTTGGTACATCAAGGCTCATGAAGAGCCAAACTGGACAGATTTTTGCCAACTCCTTCTGCAACGATTTGGCCCTAGTGCTTTTGATGACTTCACAGGAGCACTCACTAAACTTCGTCAAACCAGCACTATTAAGGAGTATCAGACAAAATTTGAGAAACTGGCCAATCACACAGAAGGATTGTCTTATGCATTCTACAAAATTTGTTTTATCAGTGGTCTAAAGAATGCAATCCAATCCGAAGTTAAAATGTTATGTCCTAACACATGTTGAAATACTGAGAGGAGGGGTGAATCAGTATTTGCACAATATAAAAATTTTAATCAAAAGAAAGTTCATGATCACCAATCATAGCATATCATCGATCTATATGAAAATAACAAGTTGCACAATACACAATAATTTTTGACGTGGAAAACCAAGTCCTCGGTGTAAAACCACAGAAGCCTTTTTAAAATAGTTTTCCAGAAATAACTGGAAGGAGGCAACAACCCCCTTATTACAATGACTTCAATTTTCCAGTTACAACTAGAAGGAGGCTACAACCTGAAGAAAGCTTCAACTCCCTAGTTCTCCAGCTACAACCGGAAGGAGGCTACAACCTCCTTTCCATGCCCCGTCCTGCAACCCAGATAAGAAAAAGATTACCAAACCTATGGACCTGTCACACACTAATCTTTGAACTTCCTGCTGCCGATAACCTCTGTTCTCTATTCACTGTCAAGTCATCCCTGTATAAGTCTTATCACTGCCCCACACCGCTCATACTGAAAAAGTAATTCTTTTATGACCATCAGACATGCATCATCATATTTTATCCTCAAATCATCATAGGGTATGCATCCTTATCATCGTCATCGCCAAGTGTTCATCATATAGAAATGCATCATTAATATTAATTGTAGGAGTGCATCATTGAGTGTATCATAGGCATCATCAAATCATAGCATGTAATGGATCACACCTTCATATTTTCACTTGTTCATTCACTTGCACATTGAGACCATTGTACATACCAATTGTACAGACCACTTTCACACACCACTGTACATACTCTTATTTGTACATCACTTGTACTCACTAATCATTGTACATACTAATCACTGACCTCTGTACACACAACTGTACACTGAACACTATATATTATTGTACATATATACACATTTTCTTGTATGTTCACGTGCTATTTCAACTCATGTGCATATGTATACTTATCATTGTATATGTACACATACTGTATTCATTCACTGTATTTACTTGTTCAAACATACCTTATGCAAATGACTTCAAAAAAAACTTGTCCACTTTGTCAATACTGGAGCTGGATGAGGGCAGCAAACACTTGCTCAGTAACCTTCAAGACTAGGGTCTGTAGTGGATCATAAATTCATACTTCTCACTTGGATCATGGTAGGAGCACAAACAAAAAATGTCCCTGAAGAATTCAGGTTTGTAGCTGCAAGCCAGCAGTGAACACAAACTTGGATCCTAAAAGGTTGATTGTTTTGAACCCTAAAACAATTCGGATGCTAGTTGTCTGTTGCTGCTAGGTTAACCCGCGAAAAGACCATAGTCAACCTGCTCGTACTTCTCCCAGCAATAAACAAAAACCAAAAACAAAAGCTCTGCAAAGTTCAGGTTTGTAGTAGCTTCAGATGGGAGCAATGTTCAACCGTCAAACACCAAAAATTATTGTGACTATTGAAAAATCGGATCTACTACTACTGTTTTCTTCCTTGTAGTTTAAACTCAGATTTGCTTCAGTTAGCAAATCTCAGTCCATGCTTGAAAGGTGTGTTGATTTTTCATTTTTGAGTGACAATAGATAGGTGTATTAAATTATTAATACACTTTTTGTAGCGTTGACGAGGTAGACTAATAGGGTCGACTTCTAGGAGGGTTTTTTCTTGTTTTAATTAAACTTTCATTTAATTAGCTTTAACTCACACTATTCAATGGGGTTGACTTCATTAATTGTTTTGTTAAATCTTAAGAAATGTTTTATTATTAAAAACTTAATTATTATTTTAATTATAACCTTAACCATGTGCATGTGTGGGTGCCCATACTTCATTAAAATATTTAGCCACTTCTTGTTGAAATATTGTAACTTCGAAGAATATTTCATATGTATCTTTTGTGGTCCCCGATGGTCCTACCGGGAGAACCACTTGTATTATCTTGTACCCTGATGCTTCTAATCGGAAGAACTAATAAGAGTCATGAGGTTGTCCCCTCTAATTGTCAAGGTGGGTCATTAGCACCCCAGTGTGGTTACTTGAGCCTACATGTGTAACTCGAGCCTACATGATTAACTCGAGCCTACATGTCGGATGAGTTAATTGAAGTGAACGGATGAATATAAATAGAGGTGTAGCTCTCCTCATTGGAGACACACACACTCACTTGAGTAGCGCACTTGTGGAGGAGAGAAGTAGCTGGAGAAGGAGGAGGATCAGGTTTTTGATCTCCTTGCTGGTTTTATCTTTTACCTTTTTGGGGCATCTATATTGAGGAAGCTTTTGCTGGGTTTTTCCCTTTAGGGTTTTCCCAGGATAAATCTGTGTTGTTCTTGTGATGCTGTTTTTTTCAGTGATCCTATGTATATGCTTTTGTTATGAAAATGAAATGAAATACTGATGTCTTAGCTAAGCATATGAAAAGTTAACATGGTATCAGAGCTAACCTGAACAGGACAGCTTTCACAAGGAAAAATAGCCCTCTCTCTCCCCAGAGGAAATTAGGCCTTCTTGCAGAAGAAGAATTTTTAAGTGAGCCTAGCATAGGATTGCTCTCCTCATGAAAATCGAAGTTTAGAGACCTGGATCAATATTTTTGGTTGGGTGAAACTCCGGGAAAGTCAAACCGTAGTTTGACCCCGAGCCAGAAAAACCCTAAATATTAAAACTGCTAAGTTTTGGTACATTCGCTATATCCCGAGATTGGCGAAGGTTCAGGAGCGGAAAATTGCAGAGGCCAAAGATAAAATCCTGATGTACATTGTGTCCAAAATTCAGCTTCAGATTCGCTATATTCTGGGAGATATGATCCCTCCAAGTTATGGTTCCAGCCTCTTCCATAATTCATCCCTAAACAGGACACCTGGAGAAAATCGCTATAGCTTGGGCTACCTAGGTCCAAATGGAATTCCTGAAGATGTTCCAGAAAAAGCACCGACTGTACTTTCTATGGTCTGAAGATTAGACTCAGAAGATGAACTAGTGACACGTGGCATGCCGTACAACTTCGCTGTTCTGAACAGTCCTGTAACAAGTCACCCTGGGAAAATGATCATAAATCCCAATTGGTGAAACCAATTCTGATAAAACCTATGGTGTTGGATCAGGAACATGCGAGGTTACCTCAGTGCGAAATTTTAGACATAAAGCAGCAGTAATTTCGGAGATATCACAGAAACAGTGACAGGCATTTCTGCAGAAGAAATTGGAAAACTAGGGCTTCCTGTTCCGGGAGCTTCCATCCACTGTTTTCAGAAAAGGAGTACATCGGACAACTCCATTTGAAGAGATCTATCTTTCTATCCAATCAGATCTGAAAGATTCTAAGTTTCAAAAATTAGGGTTTCTCTGACAAGCCCTAGATCAGCCAGCTCTAGAAGCAGGACGGACACCTCAAATCGGTAAGATCTAATCTTTTGCTATTTTCATTTGAGGTTCTCATTTCAAAGTGATATATCACATCAGTTGACAACTTCCAAGCATGGAAGTATTTGATCTCTCTGAAGAAAATGAATTGGACACCTACATGAGTAGAGAGGTTCCAGTTCCATACGAAGATGAGACTCAAAGCCTTACACAAGAAGAACTTGATCAAGGCCAAGAAGATCATTGTTGATTCAATCACAGATCAACTTATACCACAAATGTCTTCCCTAAAGACACCGAAGATGTTTGATTCCTTGATCAAGCTATTTGAAGATAAGAACTTAAATCAGATGATGGCTTTGAGAAAACAGTTGAAGAATGTGAAGATCTAGAATGCAGAACAACTTGAAGCGGTAGAAGAAGAATGTATGCCAGAAGTAAGTGATTACGTTCAGCTCGACTAATAAGAAGAGACGAAGAAGATGGGAGCAATTGAAGATCAAGCTCTCACCATTCAAAGAAGATCCCTCAAGCGATGAGAAATATGAAAAACTCAATTCTTGAAGAACCTCTTATTCATCTTATCATTTGGATAAGAAATGATGATTTCATGAATGAAGAAGATGATAAAGCAGAATGATCAAGATGGAGTCTACCCACGAAACAAATAAAAGATAAGTATTCAGTTGCAATTTCATGATATTGTTTTGTTATACATTTGATTATATTCAGTTGATGTGTTATGCATGATAGATTGTTTACATTAATACTACTAATATGCATGTGATGGGTAAGTAGCTCATGGCGCTATACAACTCTCCAGTGCTACTTATCAAACCTCTTTGCTAACATATTGGATTAGTGCACAATCTCAATGATGTCATGGTAGAGATGGAAGGCATCTAGAAAGTTTCTGTGAGATATGGATGAATGTTGTATTGGCTAAATAGTTGCATGATGCATAAGAATTTGTCGTTATGCATATGTTTCATGAAATAGTTCTAACCATGCAACTGGTGCATTTGAATTGTAGGAAAGGTCCTGTACAACCTCCTACAAGAAAAGAAAGACGAGACTTGTTCCGAAGAACAAGTGATGACAATCCAATAAACATCAATCTGAAACTCCCAGGGTCAGAGACACCATGACGGAAGAAAGAGCTTCAGAAAGCGGTAGATCCACCTCAAAGGATGAAGACCACCATGGGTATGAGAGATAACTCAAGATGAAGAAAAGAATGCTATAAAAGAAACTATGATCAAAGAATAACAGTTGATCATGGGGAATGATGTATATGATATCATTTCGAGACATAAAGGGAAGTACATAGTATCCTCCATATGGATCTACAAGAACAAGTGTACAAAGAAAGGTTCGTGATTTGCCTCAAAAAA